>JAODAL010020521.1:0-69229 GCA_025379985.1 Phyllomedusa bahiana
CTTTTCCTTGTTGCTCCAAAAAGAACATCACCCTCATTCTTTGAGCTGGTTTCCCAGTCTACCTTACTAAATAAACTACCGTACCTTAAAAGGGCACACAGTGAGAGCGGATATGACCTCACACATCCCCCTTAATACCTACAAAAACTAACCCACCATTTATATATTACTTCACGTTGGGGGAAAAAACCATTTTAAAAGGAAAAAAAAGTCCTATTGGGGACAAATATTTTATACCTTTTTTGCAAGACTAAATAAAGATGGCTACACAGTCAAACCACATGGCATGGGCATAGCCAACATTAATTTGCTGAAAAGCATATAATACATTTTTCAAGAATTGGGGCCCTTTTCAAAAATTTTAATATCAATAATATCCTTAAATGGATTAATGTAAGTAGGACGATGTACAGCGATTTAGAGGGTTGCCTGCATAAGATTGCAGAAACTCTCAAGGGAGATAAAGAGAGGATCTCCAGTTATGAAGCAAGACTGGAGCTTTTTGAATTGAAATATATGATTCTAGAAAATTGATCCATTAAGGCAATTTGCAGATATGTGGGTTACCAAAGGATATCCCCTCAATCAAAGAAAGCCTAATCGCAATACTTCTCACTTAAAGAGGACCCTCATGTGCTGGGCATTACCAGAATTCACAGCATCCTAAGAAAACCACAAAATCTAATCCAGCCACAAGATGTAGTCCTAAAATTGCCCCACAAGGATTCAAGATATCCAATCCTAAAATGAATCTCCTAATTCTGCTTTTTCTAGAGAACCAGTCTCTATACATATATATGCTGCACATTCCAGCCTTTGACGTCAGCATTGCCATTGGTGAATATCAAATAGGATGCAGACTTGCAGATTTTCATGCTCCTCTCACAACGATGTCAATCACATAGGACGATATGTATGAACGGGGCTGCACCAGATATCTGTCGTCTTTTCAGCCCAATATCAGGCACAGTCCCATTCAAACAATCTCCCGCATTCCACTCCGGCTGCGCTTTGTAATGTGCCCGATCTTGGGGGGCGTGCGGGAGGGGGGACACAAACCGTAGCAAAGCACTTTTTTGAAACTTTCTAACCGGGGATTCGGAGCATTACAGCTGGAACATGTATACCACTTTCAAAGTGGTATACCTGATCCAGAAATGTCACCCTAGCGCAAGAATGTGCCTGATAGATGACCCGCTGTAGAGCGGGTTAATAAATTAGGCGCATTCTATGCTATTGTAATGTGCATGAAATTTGGCGTGTTAACGCCAAATTTCATGTTTTTGCCCTAACTTCTAAAACACTAGGACATATCTTCCAATTCTAGGCACCCAGTTCAAAAGAATTGGGTTTTATTCAAAACATATACACAACTTCAAATAGCCAGTACAGAAGTGACTGGCTATGTGAAGCTCGATTCTGTTGAAGTGAGTACCACAATTCTATTTGAGTTTTGTGCTGTGTCTAACCTATTCATGGAACGCTAAGCACCATGTGGGCTTGTTAATCTCCTGCTTGTGGTGCTGAGTGTGGAGCCTGGATTGCATTGTCAATAAATTTACTCCATTGTCTGTACTCAGTCATACAATCTGGTACTATGAGGAAAGAAAAGAGAAAATGGCACAACATAATTTGGTCCAAGGGCCATCTTGTTATATTGCCCTCTCCCAGGTTTACAGGAATTCTTAGAGGGGTATTGCCCGTTGAGATTTTTGGTACTTCGGCTGTTTAAAAACCCCCAAAGGGGAGAGGGCTTTGGGTTCCACTTTAGGGGCTGCCAGAATCAGAATGTGGTGCCACTTCTCACTACTCCAAAAAAGAGGTATGTGGCCGTTAGGGGCGCAGGGGGGGCAGAGAAAACACAGACGGAGTGAGGTTAACCTGGGCCCAACCCCTGTCCCTGCCTCTTAGGTACCCCCCTTTTTACTAGGTCGGGGGCCCAAACCCGAAAATGAGACTACCTTTGAGCAAAGTTAGCACAGGAAAACAGACAAACAAAATAGAACCAAACAGGGAAGTCCCAAAAGGCAAGTCGGCAACGAACAGTAACACAGTACAGAATCAGGGGACAGAGGGAAAAAGGTCCAAGCCAGGGCAAAAAGACGAAAATCCAAGATTTAACAGGCGAACATAGGCAGAGGGGAAAACCAAAACAGGCAAGAAAAGAGGAACGGAGTCCCTTTTATAGGGAAAAGGAGAAGGGAAGCAAAGGTGATAGGTGAATGAAGTGTCCCCAAAAAAGAACATGTTAAAACCCCAAAAAGTGCGGAGATTTTCCCGGGCCAAGGGCATTGGCCAGGAATCAAATTTAACATACAGAGCTAGAAGACAAGTTAAACAGGAAAGGGATTATGGGCCAAAACCGCAGCTTTGGTTTCAGGGCCGGGCCGGCCCCACCCGAGCAGACGCTGAGGGTCTGCCAGACGCAACCATGACAGGCGCCTATTTTCATGTTAGTTTTGGGAGGTTACAGAAGTGGGTGTTCCACAACTATAACTAGAGGGAACAACACGTCAATGTAAACTTTTTCCCTGTCATCTCCTTTCCTGGGGCCTAAACCTACCCCGAAATTTTTTTTGTCGAAATGAAATCCAGAAAATAAAAAAAACATTTTTTACTAGATTGCATATTTAGGTTGCTTGAAGTAGCAAATACAGCTCTATAGATCTATAGTGCCAGCCATACAGTGTGCTCCATAACAGTGCCAGCTATACAGTATGAGGAAAGAGACAAGGAATGTTTGTGTCCTGCGATTGGGGCTGCACAGAGGGGCACTGGGGGCAAATGTAACCTTGGGTTGCATGTTGTGCCCTCTCTTTGAATTCTCTTGCAGTTGGATGCTTTACTACTGCAATGTGTGGCACAACAAATTTTTCCCCCCCCAAAAAGGGGATGAAAGTCTCAATTCGAGTAAAAGATACCACGCGGGAGATAAGGAATTTTTTTTTTGTCCTGCCTATGAATAACAGAAAATTTTCAAATACCTTTATAAATCAATGCTACTGATTCCTATTCTACTGGAGTTAATTATGACAAGTTATTATTTTTATGCCATACAATTGATGTATAAGAGTTGACTGCATGGTTCAATGATCTATTTGCTGCCAGATCTAATAATATAAGCAGTCTGTTCCGCTTCATATAATGTGCTCTTTTGCCACAATTTTAGGCATGCGACCCTATTTGAAAGGATTGTCCAGGTCTTTTTAAAAAAATAAATAAATGTAAGGTAAGCTGCTCTAATAAGATAAAACACATATTCTCGTCTCAGCATTCACTGCTGTTCCAGAGATGGTGCTGCCAGAATTCTCCCACTTCTGTTTAATGTTGCGATTTGGGTTTTCCGGGTGATGTCAAGCACATGCCATTGCTTGACATCACCACCAAGCAGTGATGTCAGGCTACTGCACATGTCAACTGCAGCCAATCTGTGGCTGCTATGTTTACGTGCCAGTGGCAGCTGGAAATAAGAAGAAGAAGGGTGTAAACCATCAGCATGAAATTGAGGAATTGGCAAGAGGGAATACTTTGCATCTCCAAAAATTTTCAAAAATCGTTGAAAAGTTAATTTATGCCCGTAATTCAGGTCAAAAAGAGAAACCCATATATTGTATAGATTCATTACACACAATATATCCCCAGATGAAGCAGTGTTGCAAAACGCGCATCAGGAGTCTGTGGTTAATTAGCGGCGACCATTTACTCTATCGCACTTGCCCTTTACTTGATTTATTCCATGATAAGCTTTTATCGATTACTGCTTTATTTTTCACACATTATATATTAATTTGGTATATATATGTACTTGCACTTTGAGATATATATATATATATATATACTGTGGGGATGTAACTCAGTGGTAGCAAGAAAACACACCGGGCATTCGTTTAAAGTCTCTCGGCGTTTATTTAGCCAGGGTTACACACCAAACCGAAAACACGGCATACAGGCTTAACTTCAGCCCCACAAAACAACATAAAAGTCCTTGTGGTCATCACATCTCTGGTATTCCCTGGGGCGTTCCTCACACAATCAGGGGAAGGGTATCAGAACGGCTAGGTGCAGCACAGACTTCCACCTCTGGTCCCGTCAGGCCAACCTTTGACTGAGAAAAAACACACCACAAACCCAAACCCGCTCTTCCTCCTTTTAGGGGCCCAAAAAACATGCCGGATACCTGGGAGCAGCCCCCCACCTACTCTTTGGATGCTCCGAAAAACCTCCCAGTCCACTGCCCTTTTAGCGTCATGCTATCAGAATAAATGTCGTTCCTTCGTACTGAGATGGGTATCAGGGTTTACTTCAACGATCAGAAACCTCGGGGACACATACGGCCAACCAAACAAAGGACCTGTTCCTCCTCACATACCCCCCCCCCCCCCTCTGCCCAAAAACCGGGGGTTTTGGGCCCCCTTCCCCCCACCGACTGTGCACCCTTAAGGGCACTGCATTTCCCGCAGCTTGCCCCGGCCCATGCCCACTGAGAATGAAAACTCCTGCAGGGCAAGGAACCAGCGAGTAACCCGAGCATTATTCCCCTTTTTCTCCCGCATCCAGATAAGTGGGGCATGGTCGGACACTAGCCTGAATTTTCTGCCTAACAGGTAGTACCTGAGGGAGTCTAACGCCTATTTTATGGCCAGACATTCCTTCTCAATGATGGCATAATTCCGTTCTGCCGGGTATAGTTTCCTACTTAGGTAGATCACAGGGTGCTCTTCTCTGTTCACTACCTGAGACATAACGGCCCCCAGTCCCACATCAGAGGCATCGGTCTGGACCACAAATTCCCGGGAGAAGTCCGGGGCTACTAGCACTGGCTGCCTACATAGGGCCTGTTTGAGCTCCTGGAAAGCCCTCTCTGCCACTGTATCATTGTTGACTTGGTTCCCTTGGATAAGTCAGTCAAGGGAACCGCTATCTCCGCAAACTTTGGTATAAATCGTCTGTAGTATCCTACGATACCAAGAAACGCCCTGACCTGCTTTTTGGTGAGGTGGCGGGGCCACTTCTGGATCGCCTCTACTTTATTCACTTGGGGCTTAATTTCCCCTCTCCCTACTATGTATCCCAGGTACCTGGTTTCCTCCATACCCAGCGCACACTTAATAGGGTTTATTGTCAACCCGGCTTTCCTTAAGGCATCTAGCACGGCCTTGACTTTCCCAAGATGACTCTCCCAGTCATGACGAAAGATCACGAGGTCATCTACATAGGCAGCCGTATAGCTCCTAGGTGGGCGTAGAACGTGATCCATGGCCCTCTGAAATGGGAAACGGGCCCCTGGCAAAACCAAAGGGCATTCGGACGTATTGAAATAAACCCCTCAGGATTTAAGAAACCCATTTTCCCTCTTTAGCGTCCTTTGACGGGGGAATCTGCCAAGGGTCCCTTTGTGAGGTCGAGGTTGCTAATATAACTCGCCAGACCTAACTCTCAATTAATTCATTTTACCCGGGCAAGGGTAGAAACCACTGAGGATACTTCGTTGAGTCTGCGATAATAAATTGCAGAATCTCCATTCTCCGTTTGGCTTGAGCACAGCACTATGGGCGGGGACCCCCCCACTCTTGACCTCTCGATCACCCCCAGTTCTAGCATCTTTTTGTACCTCTTTGGAAATTACCTCGCGGCGGGCCTCAGGGATCCTATAGGGCTTCACGTTTACTCTTACATTGGGGTCTGTGAGGATTTCATGCTCTATCACATGGGTATGGCCAGGGGTATCGGTAAACAGGTCTCGATTCCTCTGCAGCAGTTCCCTACATTGTTGCTTTTGGGAGGGGGATAGGGTCTCTGAGATTTTTACGGTTTCTATGTTGGCCTCTGACTTGGACACTAGGCAAGAAACCTCAGGGGCCTCTCTCTCCTTCCGGGTTTTATCAGATTGACGTGGTAAATCTGGAAGGGTTTCCTCTTCCCTGGCTGGTGAACCCTGTAATTCACCTCCCCCACCTTTTCCACTATTTCATAGGGGCTCTGCCACTTAGTGAGGAACTTGCATTCCACGGTGGGTACTAATACTAGCACTCTATCTCCCGGGTTAAAATGCCTTATCCTAGCAGACCTATTATAGACCCGGGCCTGAGCTTCTTGTGCCTGAAGAAGATGCTCCTTGACGATTGGCATCACTCTTGACATCCTCTCCTGCAGTTGGGCCACATGCTCCACTACGCTCTTATAGGGGGTGACCTCACTCTCCCAAGTTTCCTTGGCCACATCTAAGAGTCCCCTAGGATGCCTCCCATACAAAAGCTCGACGGGTGAGAACCCTGTGGAGGATTGGGGTACCTCTCTAATGGTTGCCACAGCGCTGCATGCGGGATGTGCAAAGAGGGAATTGCGGCGGGTCGCGGAGCAGTCCATGGGCTCCGACGTGAGTGGACACTGAGCCGCTATATGTCCCGGGCCCCGACATCTCCAGCACACAATATCCCTGGGCATTCCTTTAGGCAACGGATCTGGGCCACCCATGGCCTTGGCACGACCCTCCCGGGGAGTCTTGGCTCCTGGCTTCGGTATGTCCCAGTCTCTCCGGCCCTCCCAGTAAGGGGTTTTCGGGTTCCCTGGGCCCCCCAGGGACTCTCCATAGCGTGGAATCCTCTCTCAGACCCACTAGGTCATCTGCCGCCTGAGGATCAACCTGTGCAGCCCAGCATTGTACAGAATGCAGAAGCGAGTGCATGAATCGGTCCATAACCACTCTCTCGACCATTTGCGCCGGGGATAATATCTCAGGCTGCAGCCATTTTTGCACCAGATGCAACAAGTCAAATAGCTGAGACCTCGGTGGTTTGACCTTACTGTACGCTCACTGGTGTACCCTCTGGGCCCGGACCGCCAACGTAACACCCAGACGTGCCAGGATCTCCGCTTTTAATTTTGAGTACTCTTTTGCATCCTGTAAGTCGAGGTCGTAATAGGCCTTTTGTGGTTCCCCAGTTAAATAGGGGGCCAGCACCTCAGCCCATTGCTCCGGCGGTAGCGCCTCCCGGTCGGCGACCCGTTCATACACCGTGAGAAACGCCTCAATGTCATCTTCCGGGGTCATCTTCTGGAGGGCTTCCCTGACGGTCTGCTGCTGCAGATTCGCCTGAACCAGGTGCTTAATGAGCTCCTCCATGTTAGCAGTTGTAGCTTGGCTCTGCACTGCTGCTTTGACCCAGGACATGTACAGCGGGTCTGCGCCCATGTCCTCCAACCACTTGTGGGGATGTAACTCAGTGGTAACAAGAAAACACACCGTCCTGGGCATTCGTTTAAAGTCTCTCGGCGTTTATTTAGCCAGGGTTACACACCAAACCGAAAACAAGGCATACAGGCTTAACTTCAGCCCCACAAAACAACATATAAAGTCCTTGTGGATCACTCACAGTCTCTGGTTGTTCCCTGGGTGCGTTCCCCACACAGATCAGGGGAATGTGGTATACAGTAGACGGCTAGGCTGCAGCACAGACTTCCACCTCTGGTCCCAGTCAGGCCAACTCTCTGACTGAGAAAAACACACCACACCCATCCTGCTCTTTCTGCCTTAAGTAGGCCACAAGACCAGGCCTGGATACCTGGGAGCAGCCCACCCACCCTACTCTTTGCACTGCTCCAGAAAAGCCTGACCCAGATCCACTGCCATTCCAGCAGTCATGCTATCAGAAATAAATGTCAGTATCCTATCGATACTGACGTATGGCTATCAGGCTTTACTTCACCGAGATCAGAAACCTCGGTGACACATATCGGCCATCCAACACGGCACCTCGTGCCTCCTCACATTATATATATATAATATATATATATATATATTATATATATATATATATATATATATACTGCTACATATCCGCCCCTTTTGATAAAGGCCGTAGGTCTTTTTCACCCTGTGTAATCAGCCCTTAAGGAATTAAAACTCCTTGCACCATTTCTGACATTCCTGAGTTGTTATGGAGGACACCACATCTTCCCTTTTATTTTCTGAGGCTAAGGCTATCTGGTCTACACTTAGCTCAGCCTCCTTACTGAGTGTGTTTTTAATGTCGGAGGACTCACTAGTCCCTCCATACCTGTGACTAATGGCAGCACGGAAACCACATTCACGGACTGTGTTTTTCCTTTCACGCAATACCCTTGCATGATTACGAGTGTCATTGGCAATCACATGAGCTTTACAGCCCACAATAGGAAGTTGACCTGTGGTGAACATCTCAGCAGGCTTACATCTCACCACAGGGGGCACAAACCATGCATTTTCTGCAATAAGAACCTCATCACAATCAGCACGCAAGATATTAATTCCAGAGTCACAACCTCTAGAGATAATTTGTCCGTCACAGGGACATTATCGGGCACCTTACCAGCATCAGAGGACACATTCTCCTGTGCACACTTCTCACCAGCCAACCCTCTGCAGCAACATGTGGAGATGTTTCCTTCACATCCCCTGTAACAGCCTCTAACGGATGACTCTCAGCTTCTATCAGGGTTACCCCTGTATCTTGCACTCCATCAAATTCACACTGGTCAATGGAAGACACATTTACAAACCGGATACCAGTCATAGCAGCCCGGCCATCATCTTTATGGTTCACCCAATCATACACTAAACTGGCCGTGTTCACATTGAGCAATTCAGTCATTTTTTTAACATCAGTAGGTGCAAAGCACATCTGGCTGCAGATCGCCCCCACCTGTAGGTGGCCACAAACCACAGGACATAACACCTCCATGAAACTGTTACTATTTTCCTTTATAGCCTATAAAATTTAACAGTTGCCTCCGAAACAGGAAACTCTTGACCACCTGAGAATTCAAACATGCTCGCCTGCCCTTCACTAGCGCCTGAGCAAACCCTCTTCTTTGCTGGGTCTAGCAGTTCACTTTATCTGTCTCTGCCGTCACTGCAGTCTTTGTGACCATTGTAATAAAAGATACTGGGAATACAGCAACCATTGGAGCAAGTGAACTCAGCTGGACTAGAGGTTACAGGACGAAAATTCTCTTCGCCCTCTGCAGTGCCACAATCTGGGTCTCCATCACAGAGCCACCGCTATGGAATACACTGACCATTGCTGCACACAAAATCTGCCTCAGAACATGTTTGCTTTATACAAGTATTTTTATCATTCCCATCTGAACAATTTTCATGACCATCACACTGACCGTGTTCACACTGACCGTGTTCACCAGGGTTTGCCTTTTCCCTTCCAGGCAACACACTGACCATGTTCACACTAGGACAGAACTGGTGGCTATCAATCACTGGACCCACATTACCTGTGCTACTTGTGTTGTTGTCCACCATTGCCACTAGGGGTGCACCTGCAACTTGCACGGTACTATCACGTTCACACAGTTCGCTGGGGTCAAAGGTAGACACATTTACCAACTGTAATCCAGACATTTCACAAATAGCTGCAGGGCACTCATATTCATAAGTTTTCCCAACAGGTGATGCAGAGGATACCTTGTTGCTATGGGCTGGTCCACACTCTGCATTTACTTCACACATAGCCCTGACAGCCATGACCTCCAGTGGCAGACCTGATCTGCTCTCTGCTACTGCTGTAGCTGCAGCTATTTCATATTTAGCAATAACTGATGCTGACTCTGTGACCCAGCTCCCGTCCCCCTGCACAGGCAGATGGACAGAGCTGTTCATTACATGCACACTTTCCCATTAATAACACTTTCAACAGGCAATATTGTGCAAATGTCCTGAACATAGCGTTCATCAGACTTTTCAAGTCCAAAATGAACTGTTTCAGTCTTATCAACCGTCATCTCAGAGACTTTCAGAGATGACAACTCTAGCTCTTCCCTCTCAAGCAGCGGCACTGCATACTCCATAGGGGGCACTTCCCAGGAAAAGTCACATGCTTTGTCTGATACCTTCGCTGTTGTCCACAAATGCTCAAAATGGGGGAAGTCTCTGCCGAGTAGACACTCAGACTGTAGATTCTCACAAACCTCAAGCATATGGACGACAGTCCCGCAACAGGTTTCACAACACAGGAAAGACATTGTAGAGCTTGAACAGGTACAAATGCGGGCAACAAAAATAATAAAAGGACTGGGTGGACTACAGTACACAGAAAGATTGGCAAGATTAGGGTTATTTAGTTTAGAGAAAAGAAGGCTTCGGGGGGACATAATAAATATGTTTAAATACATCAAAGGTCAATATAGAGATCTCTCCCAAGATTTATTTATACACAGGGCTGTATCTAGAACAAGGGGGCATCCTTTACGTCTTGAGGAACGAAAGTTTCTACATAAACATAGAAAGGGATTCTTTACTGTAAGAGCAGTGAGACTATGGAATTCTCTGCCAGAGGGACTGGTCATGGTGAATTCAATAACCGAGTTCAAAAAGGGTTTGGATGCATTTCTGGAGCGTAATAATATAACAAGTTATAGTGACTAGGATTCAGGAGAGGAGTCATTGATCCAGGGATTTTTCTGATTGCCAGATTGGAGTCAGGAAGGAATTTTTCCCTAAAATGAGGACAATTGGCTTCTACCTCATTGGGGGTTTTTGCCTTCCTCTGGATCAACACCTTAGCACAACAGGCTGAACTAGATGGACGACTTGTCTTTTTTTAGCCTTACAAACTATGAAACTATGAAACACATTGGAACAGTCTTACCAGTTTCTGGTCGGGTCTTTCACATCTGGTATGATATCCAGGTACACTCTGGAGACGTCTTGGTGTAAGTCTATGTCCACCCACAGTGGGATATCATTCACCAGAAACCAATGTATTTGTGGTGGCACATCCTCTGACCTCCAAATCAAAGGACACTCAGGAGCACATCCCACTCTATGGCCCCTATAGCACTGCTCTTCCTACTGGACAGCGACAGTTTTCTGCTGTCGAGGTTCATTGCCCCTAGTAAAGATGGAATCCCTGTACTTTTGCAGTTTGGCCTTCCTGGGACTTGGCTCACACTTGGGAAGAATCCAGGACCTTTTAGCAACAGGACATCCTTTTGCGCACATGCCCCACTGCAAACATCCCAAACAGAGGTCAGATTGAAACCTCCAACCACAGTCTCTGGGTATTCAGACGACTGGCTAGGTTGGGTAACAGCTTGTCGCATCTGAGGCAGGGATGGGCAATTAATTTTCCCATGGGGCCGCATGAGAAAGTGGGATGGTTTTAGAGGGCCGGACTAATTAAAAAAAAAAACATAGGGTGAACAGGGAAGAAATTGTTTTCGGGGTTTATTTTTGTGCCAATTTACTCTGTATTCTCAGTAAGGTATAGAAAACTCCCCTCAGTAAGCCAGTTATATACATTGTGTCCCCTCAGTCAGACAGGTATATAGATATAGGCCCCCTCAGGCAGTTATATAGATATAGGCCCCCTCAGTCAGGTAGGTATATAGATATAGGTCCCCTCAGGCAGGTGTATAGAGATAGCTCCCCTCGGGCGGGTATATAGAGATAGCTTCCCTCGGGCAGGTATATAGAGATAGCTCCCCTCTCAGGCAGGTACATAGAGATAGCTCCCCTCAGGCAGGTATATAGAGATAGCTCACCTCTCAGGCAGGTACATAGAGATAGCTCCCCGCTGTGGCAGGTATATAGAGATAGCTCCCCTCTCAGGCAGGTATATAGAGATAGCTCCCCTCGGGCAGGTATATAGAGATAGCCCCCTCTCAGGCAGGCATATAGATATAGCACTCCTCTCAAGCAGGTATATAGAGATAGCTCCCCTTTCAGGCAGGTATATAGATATAGCGCTCCTCTTAGGCAGGTATATAGAAATAGCTCCCCTTGGGCAGGTAATCAAAATTAAAATAATAACACTATACTCACCTTACCTGCTTCCCGGCCGACGGCTGTGCGGCCGAGGAGAGGCAATGGCGGGATGGGATCACTTCATCGCACGGCTGCCCAGTCTCATACTGGGCATATTGATAGTAGCGCTGACGGCTGCCTCTCAGCGCTCCCCAGCCGCGGCAGGCCTTCAGCGCTACTATTAGTAGACATGGGCACCACGGGCCGTACAATGCCCAGGTCTGCTCTGAGGGGTTGTTGAGCCTTCATTTCTTGTATGGCCTCAGTATAGAAATGTATAGTCTCTGATGCTGCTGGGAATTAACTGGCTGTTTGGTCATATCTTCCATCATCAGGGCAATTGCCCGCTCAAAATAATTCATCAGCTCTCCCATAGCAACAAATAAAAATAAAAATGTTGTTGCCGCTTAGCTCTTGGACGCTTGTTGGTCCTTCCTGGTGGTTCATGCTTATCTCCGGGAATCATCATCCTTGGTTGAACAATTATAATGCTTCTGAACAGGGCATCTGACACCAGACTCGTTTTAAACTGGCCACAGCCAGATTTATTAGCAAGGACACAGGATACAGAAAACAAATACATACACAAAGATTCTCGGCCATCTAGCCACTAACTCACAAACAGAGTCCCTCTCTGACCAGAGATCTGTGCCACACAGCACCTCAAAACAATAGTGTCCTTACTGTTCTGTAAAGCTTCCTTTAAGCCTTTGGGGTCAGAGCCTCTCTCTAGATCCAGTGTCGCTGCCAGCTCTAGGCAGTAGACAAAACCGCCAGACACCTGGAGTGACAGCCATTTAATAGGCGGAGTAAGACCTGGCACTGGAACATGGGAATGGCCTTCCACCCAACATGGTAAAGGAAACCCATACTTGGCTACATAGCATCCATTCTAGCTATATGTTTCAGTAACCTATGGCTACTGATACCAAATAGTTTCCTCCCCCCACTGAAATCAGGTTTTCAATGGCACGTCTGCAGCAGGTATCCTGCCGCACTCCACCTAGTGGCAGAAACATGCACCTGCCTGAGGTCGCTCTGCCACATATTTTTATATCTATCTATCTATCTATCTATTTATACATATATTATATATATATATATATATATATATATATATATATATATATATATATATATATATATATATATATATATATATAAATGAATGTATTTGCATTACGCAAATGCACTGAATGTGTACTGTATTTTTATAGTTGTTACGCTTATGAATTGTTTCACTATAAGGGTGCGCCCCCACGGCAAGGGACAAATACCGGTCGGTTTATCCGACCGATATGTGTCCTGTTTTGCAGCCGTCCCCTCGGCCGCAGGGGGGACGGCTTTTCTCCGCGATGAGTGGTGAAAAGACCTCCCCCTATACATTCACTTGCACATATTCCGTCCGAAAACCGGATGGAGGAATGTGCAAGTACAATGATTTTCGGGCAGCCCATGGGCGGAAAAACCGCCAGGCGAAAAACCCGTGCACGGGTTTTCCATAGAGCCCCATTGTGCTCATTTTCGGCCGGTTTTTCAGACAGTCTGCAAAACCGCAAATCGGCCGAAAACCTGTGCCGTGGGGACATGCCTTAATCCACTTTTTTATCCCGGTGGAACCTGGTATAACATGTTCTTTCTTTAATTACTGATATATGAAACAAAAAGTAAAATATTACTTATATGTTGCTTTATTATTGGGTCTGTCACATATATTTTTAAGGTCAATAGTTTTTACTGTAGTAGATTATATTGCAATGCTGATTTGTCTAATTTCTTACATGCACCTAGAAGCCTTAAAATTGTCTCTGCATTCAAGTTTGTATTACATGGCTTTAGAATTAGCAAACTCCCCTTCCCAATCTATTATATGCAAATCCTTAGCCCATAATGTTAGAGGTTTAGTTCTGCAACAGGAGGTGTTCATAGATTATATAAAACACCAGTTAGATAAAATAACTATTTAGGAGACAAACTTCTCCTCCATATCCCAATCTAAATGTTTTCATCACCATTATTCTTGTACCCATGGGGCGACTCATCCATGAAAGATCAGGGGTTTGCGGTATTATTTAAGACCTAGTTTACATTCAAGCTTTCAGCTAGCTAAGAGGACTCAGAATAGGGGTCTATCATTTTACTGAGTATACTGCAATTAAAGCATTGATATTTTGTAAAAAGTTGCTTTTCTTCTTAATTCAATTGCTATATATATATCAAACTCTGATATGAGATTTTAACTTCGATTTTAACCTCGCTATGTCCATTGATCTTTTCTCATAATAAGAGACCATCGCAGGCTAACGGATATCTTTAGAAACTACAGATTGGCGGATATTTGGCAGGAATCCCATGGTGATCTCTCATGGGTATACCTACTACCGACCTTTATATCATACTTACTCGGACAGACAATAAAACTTTGCCCTCCTCCTCTTTTAATTTTTGGAGCTGAGTCACTGCTATCAGATCCTGCCATAACAGATGTATGAGGATGCAGTAGAGACCATAGGGAAGGAGCCTAAACGATCTAAGACAAACTTTAGGCGCACAAACCCAAATTGATCCCATCATTTAACTTATTCATTTAATAAAATTGTAGCAGTGTGGATGCAAGAAGATGCTGTTTTTTGTGCCCACTACAGTAAGTGCAGCAGGAAAAACGTCTTTCTCTGCTGTGTTTTAGGTTCAGTATCTGGCATAATGCTAAATCATGCTCTCTAGAGGAGTACATTTTTGTCTTCTTTAAATAATCCATCATGTCACTACTAGTGATGAGCGATTGCGTCAACTATCGTCATCAGATCGATAGTCGATATCGCCAATTATCACGCCGATATCCGATATCCGATAATAGATAATCGCCGATGACCATTAAAGTCTATGGGAGAGAAACAACACCTTCATTCTTACACCCTAACAGGGCTGGAGAAGCTGGAATTAACATCCACAACAGTAAGATGGATACGTGCTACATCTTAGGCAACACAATTAGGTAACAAGAGTCACAGAAAAAAACTCACAGACTATTCACTATCCCTGTCTTGTACGACAGCATGACCCTTAAACCTGCATGACCCACAAAATAAAAAGTGCCAGTAGGCAGTATTATTTGAACCATCATTTTACTTGATCTGGACATTGACTATCCCTGTCCTGGAACGCAGCATGACCCTTAAACCTGTCTGACCCACAGATTAAAAAGTACCGGAAAAAGGAGTCTTTCAACCATCATTTTAGTTGAACTGGACATTGACTATACCTGTCCTGGGCCACAGCATGAGCCCCAAACCTGCATGACCCCCAGATTTAAAAAGTGGCGGAGAAAGGAGTCTGGACTGGGAGGACGAGAAGGTAAGACTGCTGGATGCAGGTTGCATTAACCACTGAAGAACAGATTGGCGATGCTGTTCGTTACTGAGATGACCCAGCGGTGACAGGCCTGACGGTCCTGCAACCGACGATCCACTGGCTTGCGTGTTGTCGCCAGCACTGGAAGGAGCACCTTCTCTCGTACCTTTACCTCCATGTCCTACACCCCTCTTTGCTCGCTTACCACCTGCATTTCGCTCCATGTTCAGAAAGATAAAAATTTAAGAAGGTATGGAAGAGTTTTTGACAGTCTCTTATTGAAAGACGGCAAATCACAGCTATTCTTAAATCCCTCTAATTTCCTACAGCCAACTAGGATTAGAAACAGAATTGTTTCTAGCGAATACCTGTGAAATGCGGTCTGGTGGAAGAACCGTAAGACAAAATCAACAGTGTTCTTCCTTCAGTCCCAGGGATTTACAACTGCCCAGTAGGACTAGGAATTGATAGTTTTCAACAAACTATCATACAAGTGCACTATCTGTGCCAAACTGAGATTCACCGAGCGCAATAAAACTATTCAGAAGTTACACGGATGAGAAATTGCGTTTTTTGCAGCAATGACAAACGAGAACAGTTGCTAGAAAATTTTTCAGAATTGTCGTACAACGTGGCTATTTGAAAAAAACTAGGGCCGCACCACGTGCAATACAGCTATTTAAAAGTTATACGGATAATAAAAGGTGGGTTTTGCACCAATGAAATACAACAGCAGTTACCACAAAATTTCTGTATTCAAATTTAAGTACAAGGTGGCTCTTTGAACAAAACTGGGTCGCACCAAAGTGAAATACAGCTATTTAAATGTTATACGGATAATAAAAGGTGGGTTTTGCACCTATGAAATACACCTGCAATTACTAGCAAATTTCTGTATCCTAATATAAGTACAAGTTGGGTCTTTGAACAAAAATGGGCTGCGCCAAAGTGAAAAACACCTATTTAAAATTTATACGGATAATAAAAGGTGGGTTTTGCACCTATGAAATACACCTGCAATTACTAGCAAATTTCTGTATCCTGATATAAGTATAAGGTGGGTCTTTGATCAAAACTGGGCTGCGCCAAAGTGAAAAACGCCTATTTAAAACTTATACGGATAATAAAAGGTGGGTTTTGCACCAATAAAATACAACAGCAGTTACTAGCAAATTTGTGTATCCTAATGTAAGTACAAGGTGGGTTTTTGAACAAAACTGGGCTGCACAAAATACAGTGGTGGCCAAAAGTATTGGCACCCCTGCAATTCTGTCAGATAATACTCAGTTTCTTTCTGAAAATGATTGCAATCACAAATTCTTTGGTATTATTATCTTCATTTAATTTGTCTTCAATGGAAAACCACAAAAAGAATTGTCATAAAGCAAAATTGGATATAATTCCACACCAAACATAAAAAAGGGGGTGGACAAAAGTATTGGCACTGATTGAAAAATCATGTGATGCTTCTCTAATTTGTGTAATTATCAGCACCTGTAACTTACCTGTGGCACCTAACAGGTGTTGGCAATAACTAAATCACACTTGCAGCCAGTTGACATTGGATTACAGTTGACTCAACCTCTGTCCTGTGTCCTTGTGTGTACCACATTGAGCATGGAGAAAAGAAAGAAGACCAAAGAACTGTCTGAGGACTTGAGAAACCAAATAGTGAGGAAGCATGAGCAATTTTAAGGCTACAAGTCCATCTCCAAAGACCTGAATGTTCCTGTGTCTACCGTGCGCAGTGTCATAAAGAAGTGTAAAACCCAAGGCACAGTGGCTAACCTCCCTAGATGTGGACGGAAAAGAAAAATTTACGAGAGATTTCAACGCAAGATTGTGCGGATGGTGGATAAAGAACCTCGACTAACATCCAAACAAGTTCAAGCTGTCCTGCAGTCCGAGGGTACAACAGTGTCAACCCGTACTATCCGTCGGCGTCTAAAGGAAAAGGGACTGTATGGTAGGATACCCAGGAAGACCCCACTTCTTACCCCGAGACATAAAAAAGCTAGGCTGGAGTTTGCCCAAACTTACCTGAGAAAGCCTAACACGTTTTGGAAGAATGTTCTCTGGTCAGATGAGACAAAAGTAGAGCTTTTTGGGAAAAGGCATCAACATAGAGTTTACAGGAAAAAAAAAGGCATTCAAAGAAAAGAACCCGGTCCCTACAGTCAAACATGGTGGAGGTTCTCTGATGTTTTGGGGTTGCTTTGCTGCCTCTGTCACTGGACTGCTTGACCGTGTGCATGGAATTATTAAGTCTGAAGACTACCAACAAATTTTTCAGCATAATGTAGGGCCCAGTGTGAGAAAGCTGGGTCTCCGTCAGAGGTCATGGGTCTTCCAGCAGGACAATGACCAAAAACACACTTCAAAAAGCACTAGAAAATGGTTTGAGAGAAAGCACTGGAGACTTTGGCTCCATATATATCCCTTCGTTCCGGCGTTTTTATTGTGCTCTTGTGCATGACCGGAAATGCGTATTCCGGAGCATGCGCAGTGGGGCTAGACTGCCGGAAGTGGGGCATGGTCCACTCAGATTCACGGCGCGGACGGCAGAAGTGCATGTTGCAATTAGGTGAGTTATTCCAGGTTATCGGTGTTAGTCCTGTACATAAAAGACCTATTGGGCAGTAACTCCTTTGTCCACTGAAGAAGCCTTTTCTGTCGAAACGCGTCGGGACGGGGCCACAGCTATACCCACCTCCCCTTCTCTATATGGGTAATATTATTTATCTACTATGGACCATCATTATTTAGGTTGGATTTTTTGAATTATTTATTGGACCATTATAAACTTTTTCTGGGGTACCATTTTGTGGTGAATACATTATGGGTATATATTATGAATATCTCTATATACTTTCATTGATGTGTCTATGCATTTAAGCCAACAATTTTGTTACTTATGACTATATGCACCAGTACAGTGGTGGCCAAAAGTATTAGCACCCCTGCAATTCTGTCAGATAATACTCAATTTCTTCCTGAAAATGATTGCAATCACAAATTCTTTGGTATTATTATCTTCATTTAATTTGTCTTCAATGGAAAACCACAAAAAGAATTGTCATAAAGCCAAATTGGATATAATTCCACACCAAACATAAAAAAGGGGGTGGACAAAAGTATTGGCACTGTTTGAAAAATCATGTGATGCTTCTCTAATTTGTGTAATTAACAGCACCTGTAACTTACCTGTGGCACCTAACAGGTGTTGGCAATAACTAAATCACACTTGCAGCCAGTTGACATGGATTAAAGTTGACTCAACCTCTGTCCTGTGTCCTTGTGTGTACCACATTGAGCGTGGAGAAAAGAAAGAAGACCAAAGAACTGTCTGAGGACTTGAGAATCCAAAATGTGAGGAACCATAAGCAATCTCAAGGCTGCAAGTCCATCTCCAAAGACCTGAATGTTCCTGTGTCTACCGTGCACAGTGTCATCAAGAAGTTTAAAGCCCATGGCACTGTGGCTAACCTCCCTAAATGTGGACGCAAAAGAAAAATTGACAAGAGATTTCAACGCAAGATTGTGCGGATGGTGGATAAAGAACCTCGACTAACATCCAAACAAGTTCAAGCTGTCCTGCAGTCCGAGGGTACAGCAGTGTCAACCCATACTATCCGTCGGTGTCTGAATGAGAAGGGACTGTATGGTAGGATACCCAGGAAGACCCCATTTCTTACCCCGAGACATAAAAAAGCCAGGCTGGAGTTTGCCCAAACTTACCTGAGAAAGCCTAAAACGTTTTGGAAGAATGTTCTCTGGTCTGATGAGACAAAAGTAGAGCTTTTTGGGAAAAGGCATCAACATAGTGTTTACAGGAAAAAAAAGAGGCATTCAAAGAAAAGAACACGGTCCCTACAGTCAAACATGGCAGAGGTTCCCTGATGTTTTGGGGTTGCTTTGCTGCCTCTGGCACTGGACTGCTTGACCGTATGCATGGCATTATGAAGTCTGAAGACTACCAACAAATTTTGCAGCATAATGTAGGGCCCAGTGTGAGAAAGCTGGGTCTCCCTCAGAGGTCATGGGTCTTCCAGCAGGACAATGACCCAAAACACACTTCAAAAAGCATTAGAAAATGGTTTGAGAGAAAGCACTGGAGACTTGTAAAGTGGCCAGCAATGAGTCCAGACCTGAATCCCATAGAACACCTGTGGAGAGATCTCAAAATGGCAGTTTGGAGAAGGCACCCTTCAAATCTCAGGGACCTGGAGCAGTTTGCCAAAGAAGAATGGTGTAAAATTCCAGCAGAGCATTGTAAGAAACTCATTGATGGTTACCTGAAGTGGTTGTTCGCAGTTATTTTGGCTAAAGGTTGTGCTACCAAGTATTAGTCTGAGGGTGCCAATACTTTTGTCCGGCCCACTTTCGAAGTTTTAGGTGAAATGATCAATGATTTGATTTTTGTCTCATTCTGTTTTGTGTTTTTTCATTGCAAGCAAAATAAATGAATATATTAATACCAAAGAATTTGTGATTGCAATCATTTTCAGGAAGAAACTGAGTATTATCTGACAGAATTGCAAGGGTGCCAATACTTTTGGCCACCACTGTACACATTTTGTTATTGGGGCTTTTGATATATTCATATTCTCTTGTCTACGTTTTTGCATATAACATTGATGTGTTACATCATATAATTGGATATATTCTGTGACATTTCCTCATCACTGTTGTCCCCTTTTTGTATTGGTTTTCCTCTTTTTTGTGAAATGTTTTGATTTTTGTTATTGTTTGTTATTGTCTTTGTAAGATTTTAATTACATTTTGTAATTTTTTATTGAGATAGGACTTCATTTTTTTGTTGTTTATTATGATTGTGGGAGTATCTCATATTGGTAAAAGAGGGATTCTTGGAGCTATTTGTATAGGACTTGGAGTAAATCTGCCTGAGGGAGAGATCCAGAATACTATCATCCACAAATAATGCTGTTCTTTATTTATCACATTAATGCCCACAAATGTGTCTTCTGATGGCAATATCTTGGCTAACGACTTGAGAATCAAATTAGAAAGCATATTTAATAATGTTATCAATAGTGAGGTAGGCCAGCAAGGTGTTTAGCTCGGAGCAGCGTTGAGTCTGCTACGAGCACCTTTCTGACTTTTATTTTTTATCCTCACAAAATCTTAATTTGGCAGTATAGGATGGCAATATGGCTACACATTCTTTGAGATTTAGATCCAGGTTAATTAGTTACAATTGTTTCCCAATTTTACCAGGCTTGGGCAAGATTTTATCTTTACTAGGCTTAGGCAAGAATTTGACATAGCTTATTTTGGAGTCTTTGGGTAAGATCCCCCACCATCCTGCTAAACAAGTAAGTAAGCATTAGGGTGATCTGAGCATTTAATATTGTATAAAACTTGTCTGTGGTGCCACCAGTAAATGGTGACTTGCTGCTAGACAGAGATGAAACTGTAGTCTGCATCTTATCAATTGTTGCAGATGCATTAAAGGGGTTTTACCATGAAGGCATTTCATGTCTAATTTGTTCTGCTTCAGCATTCAGTGTTTAAAAGGGGGCATGTATGATTTGTTTGAATTGCATATCATTTGACCCAGCAGGCTTGACATCACCATGCCTTGCCACGCAGTGTGCTCACTAAAGTAAAAAAAGATCTGTTTATGTACAGAGCTGTGAGTAGCTACATTGTAGCTGAGTGGTTAGCACTTATGCCTTTCAGCATAGGGGACCTAAGTTCAAATCCCTGCAGGAACCAAAAGTGGATTTTTTTCTCAATGCACATACCTGATTGAGGTTTCTTTTTTTCTAAGTTATTTATTTATTTGCACTGTTTGACTCATTAATAAGAAGTACAGAGAACAGGCGTAGAATGACAGCACCTGGGGTTGAACACTCTTTCGGCAGTGAGTGTGTGTGATTAAGCAGGGAAGAGACTGACAGTAGCTGTTTGAAAGGAGAGGTGATGTCGAATCATGTGCAGCCAGGACTGAGGAGCTATCATCACTGGCTGTATCCCATAAAGACAAGCTGTAAACTATGGATCACTAAGGTAGTAGCTAAAACAAAAAATGGTGGAGAATTTTTAATAATAATGAATGGTGAAAATGTTTATTATTTAATTTGCAATCGTCCCATATAAATTTTACTTTGTGGTAAAATCCCCTTAAATTAATCTTGTTGAGCAATACATGCAATAGCACATTTTGCCACCTCTGGAATATCACATTTTAATAATGACTTACAAAAGCAAATCCGTAGAGAGTTATTTTTTTGAGGATTCAAGTGCATGAGACCTCCATGGTCCCATAGATTTGAAGAATGTTGGCGTGGTCATCTAGCTTTGGCTAGGTTAACAAACAACTTGCCTTTTCTATTGTAGCCTGACAGCCCATATTTTAAAATTCAATTTTGTCCAATCAAACTTTCCTGTAGAAAAGAAGTGGCAAGATAAATGGTATATGGCTGTCCACTTCTGCACTGCCCTTGTTATATGGTGGTGAACCAACATGCAATATACAATATCAATTGGTTCTGTGACAACAATTGTATGTTGAAATCATTGTTTGTTGAGACCTTAACACCACGGGAAACAGGTAATTGGTTCCGAAGCCTAAAAATGTCAACATCACAAAACTAATGCAGATAAAGCAGGAGCCGGAGCTCCTCCTCTGAAGTGGAGGCTCACATGACCTGGCCAATGGGGAGAGGCCGTGTCATTAAGGAGGCGGGGCTTAACTGCCGAACCTCCGGCAGTTGCAAACGGGCGGTACTTGGCGTGAAGGACTGAGTGAGAAAGGCCCTGCACTGTGCTGCTCACCTGAGAGAATTGTTTTATAGGTATATTTACATCATTATGGCTGCCAGACCTGAGCTACAGGAGCAGCTTCAATCAGCAGCATGCTCCCGTGGCCCTGAATGGCTACAGGAGCAAATTAGCAGCATTTTGGCCCCAGTATTGGCCCCTGGTGTCACAGCGGGCATCCGGGCTCTGAGCTGAGAGGCCGGCGGTCTAGGCCAACCAGAAGGCTCAGCCCTGAATTGGCCCCCAGAACTCCTAGATGCTGCAAGAGCCCCACAAGGGACACTCCAGGCAAGTCTCAGTGGGCTGCAGCATGCAGCCGGTCTGGGAGAAATCCACCCAGGTGCAGGAGTTCAGTGGTGGGGAGTAGGTTACAGCGAGGTTGTTTTCGCTCCTCCACCTGTTCTTCAGTCCTCTTCATCATCAGATTCCCCTCCTGGCTATGCTACGGTCGGGGGTCAGCCTGTTCATCGTCGGCGGTTTTCTGGGGATCCGGCATTGACGTCCAGCGGTTCGTAGCGGCAGGGAGTTTGCTTCCGGGTAACGGGCAGCAGGCCGCTGGCCCCCGTGATTTCAGATGCGGGCCGTGATGGTGTGGCGTCATGGGCCCAAGTGTCACGGGCATCTACCTTACGGCTGTTCAGGTCCCGGCTGTTCAAGGGGAGGCAAGTCATCCTGGCGGTCGTGAAGGTTCTTCAGGAGAACCTCTTTTTATTCAAGATTCCAGTGTTGTGGGTGGTGGGCCCACAGCACCTGCGAAGCCTGATGAGTATATGTCTCTGTCTTGTCCATCTCCTCCCGTTTTAATGTCCCCAGTGTTAGAGGTAGACCAGGTGTTTGTTTCATTTTGTTTTCGTGGTGTCTTATGTTTCTTTTCCTGGGGTAAATATGGCTACGTGTTATGAACTGCAATGTCCGTTATCGGTCGTTAGATTTTTAGTAGCTCCAAGAACCTCCTCCGTTTGGTATGGTTACTCATTCACGAGTATTTTTTACATAAATTTGGTAATTATGTGTTATTTGTTTGTTAACAAACTGACCACTGTGGCCATTAAATTCCAAGCACCGAGTCTCGTATTTTTATTTGGAATAACTTTATTGGGAGCAAAATGGGGTAAGTTTAATTTAAGTCACTATATGGTGCACAGGTCAAGCAAGTCCAGTCAAAAAGAGCTCCTGGAAGATGGAAATCACTCTATATTTTCATGAAAAGAACTTCTTTGGGTCAAGTAATTTGTACACAATGTAGCAAAAAGAAAGAAAATGGGGCCTTTACCTGGTGCCCAAAGGAACTGCTCATTCTGGCACATGTGGAGAGCAGTACAGAACATGTAGTACCGCACTGTATTGCAGAGAGTCACTACTAGACCACCAATCACTGTATGCACTTCAATTATACAGATGTTTTACAAGTAAAATGTTCATGATAATTGGTTTGCTCTTTCAGACAATCACATGTTGCTGGAGAGCAGCAGTGTCTGTGACATTGTATGTTGAAACCACACTCAACATACAAAGCCCTAGAAAAGACCATTGTATGTTGAAACCATTGTATCTAGAGGCTATTGTAGCTTGAGGGTCTATTGCACCACATTTGAGTATGTTCCTAATATATGAAACATGAGCTTTTAGCCTTCCTTGTGAAACAACTTTAACTGCATCCCAAAAGAGTATGGAATCAGAATCAGAAGATCTCCAAAGATCTTCATGGGATCAGAATCAGCATGGGTAATCGACGATCCTCTGGTATTTGTCTAATTAGTGAATAGTGATGGTTGATCAGATATGACCATAGTTTTTATTACTACAGTTTGAGGCAAAGTGATTTATATTATAGGATCTATTCTTGACCAGGCATCATGTATGTAAGTATAGTCAGTGTAATCTCTACCATCTGGATGAAGATGTCACCATCCATGTCAATTTTCTATGACTCTGCCCAACTGTTTACTTTGCGAGTTTCACTGTAAAGGCCTCTTCTCTTTTTTAATAGCATTACTACAAAACTATGTTTTGTGGAAGGGAACCTTGTAAAAGTCTGGACTAAAAGGCCTGGAAAAATCTTTTGTTTTTTAAGTTTTGCACTATAAAACCTTAGCTCCCCATTTTGTCCAGTAAAATGTAAGTGAATGGATTGACTGGTTATGTTAGATTGCAGAATACTGAATGTGTGTAAGAACTGCTAATTAATTAGAAGCAGAAATCTTGTATTACAATAGAATTCAGATTCCCAGATGCTTCTGCAGCTTATAACCACTTTAATCAACCACATGTCCTGCAAAAGAGCAACATCCAACCTCATGTGCACTGGAACTATCAGGTAGTTATTCCAGCATTGTAGCCCAGTTCCATGCATATGTCAGTTACAGATATAGCAGAGTTTAATTCAAAGGGGGTTTTCGCACCACGCTGTTTCACTGAGTTTCAGCAGTTTTGCACTTACTCTGTCTTCTCAGGCTGTGGGTGGTTCTAGAGCAATGATTAGCATTTATTAACTTCAAGCTGTTACTCTGAGGCTGGAAAATACAGCATAGGACAAAAACTGTAGGAAAGCCGATGGCTTTTGTTGGATGAATTACTTTTTTTATCACGGTTTTCGCAAAAGACGCCGTCGGTTCTCGTTATTTTTGCCGTCAGCTCATACAATTGATAGTATGAGTAACCAACGGCAGAACGCCAGAGGATTATACAACATGTACCTAAATCCACCGGTGCCAGAAAATGAGCTTAAAAAATTACTTGTGTAGACTGCTACTACTATTAAAATATATGTGCTGTGTGGAAAAAGCCATGCTTTTCATCCTAACAGTACATGTACATTTTGTTTCATGAAGCTAATCTTGCTAGATATAATTAGTTTGCTTCAATCTCAGTCCATCAGTGGGGTCATCACTCCCTGCTCTCAGCTAATCAGATATCAGATGTCCAGAGTATGCAGGTAACCAAAGTAGCCTATGTGCGCTTCATAGCACAGAAAAACGCTCTTATCACATGACTAAAGTAAAATCTATCGACCAATGTATTTAGAAAAAGTCTTCAATTAACTGTACATTTTATATTGAAAGTTAATCTTTGTAGTGAGAAAAACCATTTAACAGTGATAAAGGCTTTCCGTATCATCTGCTGTTAAAGGTTTTCTTTTCACCACAATGATTAACTTTTAACAGATAAATGGTAAATGAAGACTATTGCCAAATACATTGCTGTATTGATTTTGCTTTGTTCAGGAGACAAAGAAGATTTTATCTAATGCTAGTATATACGTTTCTCTCTTGGTTAGTGCCCACCTCTCTCTGCTCCTCTCCTATATGACCCTGATGATTCACTCCCTACCGAGTCTTATCTCTATCACAGGAGCTTGTTTATTTAAGATAATGACAAGCTTTAATCCCTTCAGGACCCGGGTTTTTTTTTTTGTGACACGTTCGTTTTTCCCTCCTCGCCTTCTAAAAGCCATAACTTTTTTATTTTTCCACCTACATAGACACATGAGGGCTTTTATTTTGCGGGACAAGATGTACTTTCTAATGGTGTTATTCACTATACTATAGAATATACTGGGAAACCTCAAAAAAATTCCAAGTGGGACAAATTGTGAAAAAAAACATATTTTTGCCATGTTTCTGGGTGATTTGCTTTTACGGCGTTCAATCTTCAGTAAATATAATGTGTAATCAGTATTCTACAGGTTGTTATGCATCCGGCAATACCAAACATGTAGGGTTTCCGTTATGTTTTGGTACCGTAAAAAAAACTCCAAACATTTTCTATTTTTGACATTTGCGCCGTGGTGCCAGTTTGTGCGACCAATAACTTTTTTGTACTAACACCTACGGACGTCAGTGAGGGTGCATTTTTTGTGGGCTGAAGTGTACTTTTTATCGCTAGTAGTTTGGAATGCATGCGACTTATTTGATAATTTTTATTCCATTTTTTGAGTGACGTAAAATGACCAAAAAACGCAATTTTGGCGTTTGGAATTTTTTTTCTTCTACGGTGTTCAGCGTACGGGATAAATGATGTTATATTTTTAGAGATCAGACTTTTTTCGGACGCGGCGATACCAAATTGTGTAACTTTTTTATTATTTTAATGATTTTATTTGTAAAATGGGGAAAGGGGGTGATTTGAACTTTTAATACTTTTTTTTTTTTTTTACTTTAAAACTTTATTTATTTATTTTTTTTACTGTAACATTTAGCCCCCTATGGTGCTTGACCACTAGGGGGCGCGATTGTTAATACAACCTAATGCATTGCCTAGGCAATGCATTAGGGTGTACAAAGATGGCGGTTTCCCCACTTCCTGTCTGCGGACGGAAGTGGGGCAAACCGGCCAGGGTAAGTGACGGGAGCCTTCACAAGGCTCCCCACCACCATGCCCGGTCGTCGGTGCAGATGACCGTACCGATCGGTGCGTGGCACCGATTGGCGTTCATTCAAACGCCGCGACCATGTTTGCCGCGGTGTCTGATGGGTAAAACAGCGCCATCGGGCGGAGCCATCCGCCGGCGCTGTTACTGCCGGGTGTTAGCGGCGATTTGCCGCTAACACCCGTCGGCTGTGCGGGGGGGTCGCGGAGCGATCCCCCTGCAAAGCCCCTTAGCGGCCCTGGGACGTACTCATACACCCAGGGTCGTGAAGGGGTTAAAGGGGATGTATCGCTTCTTCAGTTCATGTGTTTCATTGTGCTCTCAGCTTCTCAGCTCTACAAATTCAGGGGCATTTCTTCCCCTCCCAGCTGGGTGTCTCTTAACTGAAGGGGGATGATATCATCCCCCCCTTAACTGTTCATGCTCGCTCCTGAGTCCCCCCCTCCCTCCCGAGTCCACAAGTCACTGTGTCGTTCACCGAATGCAGTCTTATTTTGTAATCATGTTTACATACCACAGGCCTGCATTCAGTCTAGACAATCTTCTATGAACTCAGAACACTGATCTCTTCTCCTCTCACAGCTGGAGGTTTGATACAATTGAATCCAGTCTGCTATGAGCTCCTCCAGAGCAGCACAGATCTCCCTTCTATGTTTACAAGCAGGAGCATTAGGCATCGAGGCATAATTCTGCTGTTTTCTGATTGTAGAAGCCCTGAAGTATTATTGTGTTTCTTCTGGCTGTGCAGAGTGAAATTGCTGTCGGTCCCTTACTTTGAGTGAGAGAGGCAGCCTAATGCTCCTTCTCTGGGTGTATTATGCACCGATGCACAATTCTGCTGTTTTCTGATTGTAGAAGCAGGTGCAGTGCCTCTGTGTTTCTGTTGGCTGTGCAGAGTGAAATTGTGCTGGCCCCTTACTTTGAGTGAGAGAGGCAGGAAAGCTCGCTCCCGAATACAGAATGTAAATTAGTAGAGCCGGCAGCCAATGACATGAAAGCAGGTGGAATCCGACCAGCACTGGGGAACTGTGTTTACAGAAAACGAAGATAAGGAAGACTGTGAAAACAAGACAGCTTTGCAAATGACATCCAATTGCAAAGTTGCTTGTTTTCACTGTCCCCTTATTCTGAAGATCATTTAATGAAATTATACAACCCCTTTAATTCTTAGAGCTCTGTTTCCTTATGCGCTAAAGATTATAAACCTCCAGCCCTTATGTCACTGTAACATGCTCAGCTTGGAGTAGAAGAGCTGATATGCCAATCACTGCTGTAGACCCACCCACAGCCTGACCAGGAAGTGCTCATCTAAAGCTGGCTGTGGCTCTGTGTAACTACATGGTGAGAAAACCCCTTTAGATCACGACAACCCTCAATGATTTAAAAGCATTGAGAAGTTGAGATAAATTTCAGTGTCGTAATATCAGGATGTCTTATCTTTTATTTTGCTCTTTGATACAGTTGTATATCCAAATACATTTCCACATGTCCAGAGGTAAGCATAATGACTTTTACCACCTACCATGTCAAATATAAAGTTAAAGGCACCCAAGATGTAATAATATATCAAAGAAAAAACTAATTTTAGTCTGAGTGAAACGCTATTCAAAAAACATAGTTGGAGTCCTTTGAAGAGGGTCACTGTTAACCATTGTAGAGCATTAAAGTATATGAACAAAGCTATTCAGGTTATGTGCCTCGGGGTGTCCAAAATATTCTACATTTCTTCAAAATTCTATGTCTTAACTTTTATTTTATCTAGTTTTGTCTCAGGCTTCATATTGTTTTCCATGAAACCCAATTAGAAGAAGTTCTTTCCCTCTGATAAAAAAAAAAAAAAGTTAAAATAGAACTTTGCATCATTTAGGGCGACATGTATGAATCTCGCCGGGTCGAGGCGCAACTTTCCGCCAGTTTTCCAGCAGAATCAGCGCCTGATTTATTTCGGGGCCGGGGCGCGCTCATACATAGCATGTAAAGTCCGCCGCGCCTCGCCTGTGTGCAGGTCCTTATTAACAGAACTCTGGGCCCCTGGGAATAGTGGTGCAATGGGCCTGGGCCTGGACCCGCCCCCCTCTCCCCCCCCAAAAAAAAAAACAAAAAAAAACCACACACTACACAAAGAAACAAATATAAACATTACCAGCTCCGGTCACCATTACATGACAGAGACTTTAGCACTGATGGAATATAATAGCAAAATAACCCCTGACACCATGGACTCACCCGGAGCCGTCCTGTCTGATCAGTCTCGTTCTCTGAATTGTTCTTTTTTCCCTTTTCCTCCTCTCCTTCCGTCCAGACCACCATGACGACTTGTCCCGGCCGCCACTGAGTCGACCCTGCAGAATGTAAACACACCAACATCTTAGAAATCCTCACTTATCAGCATGACTTAGCGGTTCGCTACCAATTTCCAACTCTGTTATGGGTGCCCACATTTCGTAAGTAGTAGTAATGCTGCCCACACAATAAGTAGGTGGTTTACAGGCTAACTGTTAGGTAGATATGCTGCCTACCCTTAGGTAGGTTTTATAGCCCCCCTGTAGAGTGTAAGGGCTAGGCAGGGCCAGGTAATTAGGCAGGCCAGGCAGTATATTGATAGGGCAGCAAGTATATAGGAAGGCAGGGTCCAGTATATAGGTAGAACAGGTCAGTATATAGGTGGTAGGCAGGGCATTATATAGGTGGTAGCAGCGGCATAACATAGTGACCAGGGCCAGTATATAGGTGGCAGGGGCAGTATAATAGGTGGCAGGGCATATATAGGTGGCAGGGCAGTATATTGGGGTGCAGGGCAGTAATTGGTGCAGGGCAGTAGTTTAAAAAAATAAATAAAAAAAATCTTACTTCCCAGATTTCCCATCCTCTTCTCCACGTCCGGAGTCGCTGAGCCGCTGGCAGCAGAGTGCAGGGCCGCGAGCGGGCGCGCTATTGACGTCATCACATCGCAAAAAACCGCCTGCCCCACGGCCTCCTTGGAGCAGACAACGGGATCAGTAGATCCCAGATGTTCAGGCCTCGGCCGCGCTTGCACCCGCGCGGAGCAGGCAGCGGCCCGTGATGGCCTGCATGGCTGGGTCCTGTGACCCGGCCATGCATGCCGTGTGATGATGGGGGCCACAGACCGCGCTGTGTACTCGAGCCCGCCAGGGGGAAAACCCCAGCCTCCCCCGGCGACGCTCCGAGCGGCGCTGCGGCCCGAATCCCGGCTGCCCCCGGCAGAGCCTGCTTTCGCTCCCACTTGGGGCAGGTAGAGCCGGCTGCCCGGGAGGGCCCCCTGAGATCGTGGGGCCCCCGGGCAGTGGCCTACCTGGCCCAATGGAAGAGACGGCCCTGCCTGTGTGTTAGGCGCAGTGCGGGGACTGAGGCGCAGTGCGGCGCTGCGCCTATGAATCGGACCAGCCCGGAGGTAGTGCTGGGTCCATACATGCGGGAAAAGTCCGCCGCGCCTGCCAGTGTGTGGGGGCGCAGTGCGGGGACCGCGGCACAGTGTGGGGCTGCGCCTAAGAGTCGCCGTCCGAGGCGGTGTGCTCGTAGTTGCGGGCAAAAGTTCCCTGCGCCTCTGCCATTGTGTGGTGCCCATGCGGGGGCAAGGGCTCAGTGTGAGGGACTTAGGTGTCGTGCGGAGGACTGCCCACCGAAAAACATTCCGATGCGAGACAACGGCTGGAACAGTGAGAAAATCAATCCAATGTCAGGTTGCAAGAGTATGAATCAAAAATCGCCTTATAAAGGCGTTCAACATTCACAGGAAAAAAGCAGAAACCTAAAAAATAAAAAATACATAAAACAAAATCACTTTCCAATATCCCTAATTCAGGATTAGGATATTGGCAATTGCCGGAAATACAGTAATTCAAAATTCAAAAAGCTCTTCTTGATTGTTCCGGCATAAACCGCCAATCAGAATAGGAGCGACAGTGAACCAATTCAAACCTATGGGGAAGATTATAGACCAGCATCAGAATCCACGGGGTAATAGGTTTCATAATAACAGTAAAAAAAGCCTGAAAAGAGCTGATTGGTTAAAGCTACCGGGGACTTTGGCTAGCTCAGCCCATCAGAATAGGAGCGACAATACCCATAGTCTAGCCTATTGAGAAGTTTTAGAACCAATCAGAACCCACGGCGGGACAGTCAAAATACTGTACAAAAATTGCTGAAAAGAGGTGATTTTGGCTGAGCTAGCGGGGCATCGGCTACTGCACCAATCAGAATAGGAGCTACAGAGACCCAATCTAGCCTATTGAGAATTATGACAAATCAAAATAGGAGGCAACAAAGACCCATTCTAGTCTAATGGAGAAGTTTTAGCCAATCAGAATCCACGGCGGGATAATTCAAAATACAGTAAAAGAACAGAAAAGGCAGGATTGTGCTGAGCTAACAGCGGGGTGGCTTGGCTATCCCAAGCCCATCAGAGCGCGAGCACTTCTCCCATTATAGTCTATGGAGACGATGGGCGCTCTGAAATCTCGGCGCTCAGGTCGCTGTGCGCATGAATTATTAATAAAATATGATTTTTATTAATGTAAAACATTAACAAAAGAGCCTAACCCATCTATTACAAATTAAAGCCGTTAAAAACCCGAACAAACGCGTTAGTGTCGCCGAGACCGGCGCTACATAAGGAATGTGCAATAGAGAAGAATTGTCCGGGAATACAAAGTAATCTCAAGATTGTGTAAGCTATTCCTCATTGGTCGGCAGAAGTCCACCAATCAGAATAGGATGCGACAAAGACCCATTATATCCTGAATGGAGAGTTTGACCCATCAGAATTAGGAGCGACAGTAGGCCCATATTCTAACCTATGAAAGAGCAATAAACCAAATCATGAATAAGGAGCGACAAAGTCCCCATTAATATCCCTAAGGAGAAGTTTATGGACCAATCAAAATCAAAGGCGGGACAGTTCAAAATACAGTAAAGAAGACAGAAAAAGCTGATTGCTAGCTAGCGGTGGCTGGCTATCCCAGCCAATCAGAGTGGCGACTACTTCTCCCATTATAGTCTATGGAGGAGATGGGCGCACTGAATTCACGGTCGCTGGCCAGCCAGCGCTGTGCGGCAAGAAGTATTTAATAAAAAAATAATTTTTAATAAATGTAAAACATTATCAGATAAAGATGCCGAACCCTTCTTACAAAAAAGCAGTGAAAAACCCGAACGACGCTTTTTGTCGCCGAGACCGGCGCTACATAGTGAATGTGCAATAGAGAGAATCGACGGGAAATACAAGTAAATTCAAATTGTTTAAGCTATCACTTGGTCGGCCATAAACCAGCCAATCAGAATAGTGAAGCGACAATGTCCCAATATAACCTAGTGGAGGATAATTTGACCAAGTCAGAAAAGGAGCGACAATGTCCCATATATATCCTAATGGAGAAAAATTGACCATCAATCAAAGCGGACAGTTCAAAATACAGTAAAAATGCAGAAACGAGCTGATTCGTTGAAGCGTCGGGGTCTCGGTCCCAGCTTAGCCAATCATAGCGCTAGCTACTATTCTCATAGAGATTCTATGGGTAAAGAAATTCTGAGCGCGCTCTGTGTATTGGCTAAAGTTAAAAGAGGCGCCGTTATTGGACCAATTGAACGAGCGTGCCACGCACCTTGGGTTTTCTAATGCAATCTAAATAAAACTGTACTGGCCGAAATCAAATTATAACACTACAGAAGTTGTCCCGATGTGTATATAAAACGAAAAATAATTATGGGGGTAACGAAAAAAAATTAAATCAATAAAATCATCTTTATTCTTTATTTTCGTTAGCCAAGGATCAATAGTATGGGTGCAACGAAAAAACAAAGAAATAAACATGATTATATTGATTTAATATTTTGTTTTCGTTAACCCCTCTGTCGGAGGATTTTAGACCAAAAAAAAACAGGTGCTGGTTGTCGAGAGCTCAGCCCGATGCGCTGCACTGCGCTCGCTTTGCCGACATCGCATCGTACAGCCTCGGAGTTGATTGGCGCCGCTCCCGCCCCGGAACGCCTACCAACGCCCCACACCGTGCCCACGAGAACGCCCGCCCCTTCGTCGGGGCGCAGATGAAAGGCGAACACTCGCGCCTAACACGCATCCCCGCGTCCGACAGCGGAATTCGGCTGGGAGGCGCAGTATACGCCAAAAAAACGTGTGAAAATCCCGATCATACATGTCGCCCTTACTGTCTAAATCCTAAACCTGATAAGATTATGGGTTAATCCTTAGAGTGAAGGGAATGGTCTGTCTGACACACTATGGAAGCACAAACTGATATTTGCTCACATTCTTCATCTATGGGTTAAACCAAACATAGTTTCATAGTTTCATAGTTTGTAAGGCTAAAAAAAGACAAGTCATCCAATCTAAGTTCAGCCTGTGTGCTTAAGTGTTGATCCAGAGGAAGGCAAAAACCCCCAATGAGGTAGAGCCAATTGTCTCATTTAGGGAAAAAATTCTCTCCTGACTCCAATCTGGCAAACAGAAAAATCCTGGATCAATGACCCCTCTCCTGAATTCCTCCAAGCACTATAACTTGTTATAATTATTACGCTCCAAAATGCATCCAAAAACCCTGTTGTTGAACTCGGTTATTGATCAACCATGACCATCCCTCTGGCAGAAGGAATTCCATAGTCTCACTGCTCTTACATTAAAGAATCCCTTTCTATGTTTATGTAGAAACTTTCGTTCCTCAAGACGTAAAGGATGCCCCCTATGTATCAGATAACAGCCCTGTTATCAATAAATCTTGGAGAGATTCTCTATATGAACCTTTGATGTCTTTAAAACATATTTATATATATGTCCCCCCGAAGCCTTCTTGTTCTCTAAACTAAATATAACCTAATCTTGCCAATCTTTCTGTGTACTGTAGTCCCACCCCAGTCCTTTTATATTTTTGTTTGCCCCGCCTTTGACCTGTTGCAAGTCTCTACAATGTCCCTTTCCTTGCACTGGTGCCCAAAAACTGTACACAAAAATTCCATTAGTGGGTCTAACCATGACTTGTAAATGGGAGAATAGATGTTCTCATCATGTGCATTCTATGCCCTTAATGTAATGCAACCCCATGATCCTATTTGCTTTGGCTGCTGCTCGCCTTGATCACAGGCTGCTACAATAATTTTACTGTCCACCAGGAATCCCAAGTCCTTCTCCATGTCCACTTTTACCCAGTGTTTTTTCATTTAACAACATGTAAACATGTAATGGATTTTCTCTTCCCCATGTGCATAACCTTGCATTATCAGTGTTAAACCTCATCTGCCATTACCCTGCCCAGGCCTCACAACTTATCACCAGATCCCTTTGTAATAACATATTATCCCTATGTGTTGATTACTTTGACAGAGCTTAGTATCGTCTGCAAAGATCGATATTCTACTGTGTATTCCCTGTGTCAGGTCATTAATGAAAATTTAAAGAGGATAGGCCCAATACTGACCCTTGTGTTACCCCATAGTAACAGCGAACCGTACAGAGTATGTACCGGTTAATTACTACCCAGTTTGTTTTCTATCAGTGAGTCCAGTTACTTACGCCACTTGCACCCGATTTTCCCCCCAGTCCAATGCATTCTCATTTTAATATACCAACCTTTTATGTGCTCCGTAACAAATGCTTTAGAAAATCTAAAATATGACAACCAAGCCTCACCCCCCGAGTCCATTTCTAGCACTGACTTCTCATAGAATAGCTGAAAGAGATTAGTCTGACAGGACGATCCTTCATGAACCCATGCTGGTAACGGCGTAATAACATTTATTTTCAGTGAGATACGTCCCATAAAAAGCATCTCTGAGAAAACCTTCAATCAAACATTTTAACCTACAACCGAGCAGAGGTTAACTTACTGCCTATAGTTCCTGGATCACTTTTGACCCCTTATTGAATATTGCCAACCCACATTTGCTATGTGCGCCAATCCTTGGGACATAACCGCCTTATTAGACAGTCCCATGAATATTAAGAAATAGGGGCCTATCTTATGACATCACTTAACTCTCTTAGGACACGGTGGTGTATGCCATCCGGACCTGTGGATTTGTCTATTTTAATCCTTCCTAAGACGCGGGAGCACGCACTTCCTTCCTGTGTTAGACAAGAAACATTTTAAGTGGTAGGTTTACCACATCTCTCTGTTCAACAGGAAGTTCACCTCCTCAGGTAATCCAGCTGGAGAAAAATTGTTTAATACGTTTGCTTTTTTCTCATTGCGCCCTCTACTTTCTCTCCCTCAGTATTGTCAAAGGGCCAACATTGTTTCGTTTAATTTTTTTTACTATTTATTATAGATAAAAAATATTTTGGGGTTAAGTTTTACTTACTATAGCAATATGTCATTCCGTCTCCAGCATTGTGCTTCCTTATCTTTATTTACACCCTTTATTTTTTTCCCTATACTTCTTAGTGCCACTTGCACTGCCCTACCTGTTTTAAGTAGGTTGAAACGCTTTCTTCTTGTTTTTTATGCCTCTTTTACATCCCTGTTGTAATACACATTGGGTTTTTCCTGTTTTCTAAATTTTTTATTTACCATAAGGTATGTACCTCTCACAGTGGTAGCCTAGGATGTTTAAAAATATCCTAATTACTTTATTATTAGTTCTGTCCCTATTTAAAAACACTTGTCCCAGTCAATACGGGATTAGGTGCCCCCTTAGCATAAAAAAATTAGCCTTCCTAAATTCAGTGTTTTTGTGGCTCCTGACAAAAAACTCTATAGAAGGATAAACGTGAAATTTATTATATTAATGGTCACTATTCCCTAGAGCCCCTCAACCTGAATCATTTTACTCTGTCAGGTCAATTAGTTAATATTAGGTCTAGAAGGGCCTTTCCAATAGTCGGATCCTGCACCATTTTGGGCAAAGTAATTTAACATTATGTTATTGACAAAACCTGTTTCCTTTATGAAGCTACAAGCTTCAGATTCCCAATTGATAATCTGGATAGTTAAAGTCCGCCCATAATTAATAAAACCTCCTTCTGATTAGCCGCCCTCATCTATTTGCCTGAGGATACATCTCCATGGTTGTTATATTTGGGGGGCCTATAGCAGACCCCAATTAGTATTATATTGTTTTTGTTACCCCCATGTATATTACCCATAATGATTTCCCACATGTTTTCTTTACCTGTAGCTCGATATCTTCCGCGGGCATGTTGGCTTCAGACAGAATTTACATAGAGACAGACACCTCCCCCATTTTCCGGTCTTTAACGATCCTTTCTAAATAGACTGTAACCCTGCAAGTTAAACCGCCCAGGTCGTAGCTCTCGTCCCAGCCATGTCTCAGTTAACCCCACTATGTCATATTTTTTCTTCAGCTATTAATACTTCTAGTTCCATTAAATTTGTTGTCAGGACTCCTGCAATGGTCAGCATGCAATTATAGATTTTTTTTCAGTTTTTTATTCCTTTCACCTGATAATTTTTATCTATTGCTACACCCCCGCCCTCCACTCCACCCCCGGTTTTATTCCTAATTCACATCTCTCTATCGTCACTCTCTTCCATGCTATAGGTGTTGTTACCCTCCCCCCCCCCCAGTCCCTAGTTTAAATCTTCCTCCAACTTCCTGGCCATTTGTGAGTCCCTCAATACAGCTGAACCCTCCCTTTTAAGTGGTGCAGATCCCATCCCCTAGCATAGAGTCCCTGTGCCAAGACAGAAAGTCAGCCCAGTTTCTCCAAAAACCCAAATCCCTCTCTCCTACAACAATTTTTGAGCAAGTTTTTCATTTCCCTACTCTCCCGCTGCCTCACTGGTGTGGCTCGTGGAACCAGGTAAATATTTATTTCTGAAAATTACCTTGGAGTCTTCCCCCTGAGCTATTGGCCTAAGTCCCTGAAATCGTTTTAAGGACACTCCACCTACCTCTAAACTTTGTCATTGGTGCCAATGTGGACCCATGACAGAGCTGGATTCTCACCAGCACCACCCAGCAATCTGTCAACCCGATCCGCGATATGTCAACACCGGCGCCCCAGGTAAACAACACACTGTTCGACGACCCGGTCTTTGTGGCAGATTGCCCTGTCTGTGGCCCCTAATAATTGAGTACCCCAACTACTACACCTGTCTACCTGACCTGCACTCCTATTCCCCATCTTACTGTAGCAGACAGGGGTTAGTGTCTTGCTGCAGCAATCATTTCATGAACCGACATCCCCCTAATCCGCCAATCTTGCAAATTTGTTTTGGGGTGTACCAGATCAGACTAGCTCCTGACACTCTTCCCTCTATACCCTTCATTCTTACTGTTACCACCCATCTAGCTGCCTTATGTTCCTGCACCACCATGCTATACCAACACCCTCCCACCCAGTATCTACACTGCGGTGATTGCTCATTGGGCAGCCGGCTCGCTTCCCGAAGTTGGCAATTGGATCTCAGTGTCGCCACTTGCTCATTAGATCCATGATTCCGGGCCATCTAAATGTGTCAGTGTGCTCACATCTTGCACAGCAGTATGCTCCCTACGAACTGTTGCTACAAGGATGGCATAAATAACATTGCACAGGTTGGTGCACTGGACAGCATTGTCAAACATGAACTCATTGGGGATGTTTACCAAAAAGATATATGACTAAATTATAATAATAGTAATACAATACTGTCCCCGTCTAAACTCCCCAAATCTAAAGTCTCTCTCATCTCAAGACCACCACACTTAAAAGAAAAAACAACACATTAAGAAAACACTCAGCAAGACTCGTTTCACCCTCGGCTCAAAAGGCACAGCTTTAAACCTTTCCCACACTGCTGTTTGGCTGTACTGCAAACTCTCCTTCAGAAGCAAAGTTGTCTGCACAATGTGAACGGAAGAGAGATCTTAACTGTAATTGACCTAAAAGAAAGGGATAGGAAATGCCTTTCAGTGACCATATAACCATATAACAGAGAAATTAATCCAATAACCGCTAATATGACTTCATTTTACAGAATTTCAAAGGGGTTTTGCTATCATAGGCATTGATAGCATATCGATCCGAAATGCCATCAATGTCAGATAGATGCAGCTCCCACCTTTGGGACTTGCCCCTATCTCAAGAACAGAACCCTAAAACTCATGTTCTGAATGGAAAGTGACTGCACAGGCGTGGCTCATTTATATTAATTTCAATAGGAGTTCCGAGTAAAGCCATATGCAAACGCTTCTCTGTAATTGTAATGATGGAGAAGGGCCACACTTGTGCAGTCACTTCTCCATTCAGAACGAGAGTTTTGGGGACTTATTCTGGAGATAAATGTGGGTCCCAGAGGTGGGATCCACACCTATCTGACATTGATGGCATATCCGATCAATATGCCATCAATGTCTATGATGGCAAAACCCCTTCCTAACATGGCTCTTCATTTGTTTCCTCCCTGCCTTTCAAGAGGCATAACTTTTTTCCCATCTATCTAGGCATATGTGGGCTTTTATCTTACAAGACAAGCAGTTCTTTTCAATGGTGCTATTTACCGTATCATAGAATATGTTGGAAACCCCCCCAAAATTTCATATGCTAAAATAATTCATTATGTTCAATGGCTAACCGAAAAGATGAGGAAGGCGTAGCCACAGCAGGTACAGCGGTAGCAGCTGCAAAGGGGCCCCTTTCACACAAAACAAGACACCAGTATTGGAAATGGCACATGGGAACTAGCAGGAGACCCCTATCACTTTTTGCACCAGGGACCAACATCTCATCACATATGTCGGTCAACGAGCCCTGTCTCAAATTCCTGCATTCTACTGTCAATTTGTGTGGGTGAAAGGAAATCGCTCACTTTTGATTTGGAACGTGGACCAAGAAGGTGGACACCCAGTAACTGCTGCTCATTTTGATGGCCTTGAAGCGTGGGAAATACGTGGGACCTTTACTATTGGTTTCTTTTACAGCGGCATGACCCCAAAACCAGCAAAGATGTCCTTGATGGACCCTCAGAATAAAAAGTGCCGGGATAAACAAGTATTTGAACCAATTTTTAAATAAACAGACATTTAATAAACCCTGTTTTTACAGCAGCATGACCCCAAAACCTGCACAGATGCCGTTATGGAGCCTCAGAATAAAAAGTGCCGAAAGAAACTAGTATTTGAACCACTATTTTAGTAAACAGGACATTGACTATCCCTGTCTTTTACAGCAACATGAACACAAAACCTGCACAGATGCCCTTATGGACCCTCAGATTAAAAAGTGCCGGAAGTAAGTATTATTTGAACCAGTATTTTAGGGAATTGGACATTTACAATCCATGTCCTGTACCGCAGCATGACCCTCGAACCTGCATGACCCACAGATCACAAGGTGCCGGAAGAAAGTAGTATTTGAACCACCATTTTAGTTGAACTGGACATTGACTATCCCTGTTCTGTACCACAGCATGACCGCCAAACCCACATGACCCCCAGATTAAAAAGTACTGGAGGAAAGTAGTCTTTGAACCACATTTTATTACTGACATTCACAAGGAACCAACCCAGCGATGACAGGCCTGACGGCCCTGCGACCGGCGATGTGCTGGCTTGCATGTTGTCTGCAGCAGTGGAAGGAGAACCTTCTCTTGTACCTCTAGTCCCATGTCCTACACCACTCTTTGTTCGCGTACCACCTGTAGTTCGCTCCATGTTCAGAAAGATACAAATTTTAAAGGTATAGAAGAGTTTTTCACAGTCTCTTATTGAGAAACTGTACTGCAAAGACGGAAAATCACAGGTATTCTTAAATCCCTCTAATTTCCAACGGCCAGCTAGGATTAGAAACAGAATTGTTTCTATCAAATATCTGTGAAATGTGGTCTGGTGGAAGAACCGTAACACCAGATCAACAGTGTTCTTCCTTCAGTCCCTGAGATTAACAACTGCCCAGTAGGACTAGCAATTGATAGTTTTGTGCAAATAGCGCACTTGTACGATAGTTTGTTGAAAACTGAGACGCACAGAGTGCAATATACAACTATTGAAAAGTTATACAGATTAAATATGGCGGTTTTGGCACCACTGACAACAGGCACCAGTTACTATAAAATATCTGTAACCTAATTTGCGTACAAGGGGACTATTTGCGACCAACTGGAACGCACAGACATCAATAGAACTGCAAAAACAAAAGGGACAATTTCACCTCAATTGGAAGGTCTGCTGGCCAAAAAGTGTTAAAAAAAATTGCTATTTCGATGCCAGTTCAGGACAGGAGAGACTAGGTGCACATCACCCGCCCTTCTTTCCAACCCCCCCCCCCCCTCCTCTGACCCTTCCCAGCGGCTTCATACAGCAATAGATGTCTTTACAAGTCTCTCTCTAACTAAATAAGAAATAAAGTTCTCTAATGTAGCTATATCCTAAGCATCACAACTACAAGGATGGTTTTCTGTAAAAAAAAAGACTGTCTCTCTGAGCTATGACAAGAGCACAGTGAGACATGTTGCTCTGTAGTGAGATAGTGTAGGAATGAGACTGAACAGGAAGTGCAGTCGTATACATAAAACGAGGTCATGTGATTTTTGCAGCAAATGAGATCCATACACCGCCCACAGCTGACGTCGCATACCCCCTCACCTCCATCTATTCTCTGAGCTGATTGGCATGCCACCAAAATTACAGGAAAAGCCAAAAAAGGCACGATAGTAAATGTTTTAACGATTATCTTTAAGATTTTCATGGAAACTATCGCGTCATTGGAAAATTCCGATAAATGTAAAAATCGTGCTGATTTAAACTTTTGTCGATAGTATCGTTCATCCCTATTCAGTACAAATGATGTGTTATCTGTATTCTGCAGGATGGTACGATTCCAGCCAAATATATAGGGTACTCCTTATGTTTTAGTACTGTTAAAAAATGCAAACATTTTCTATTTTGTAAATTTGTGCCATGCAATACGCTCGAAGTGCGAACCGCAAATACGGTAATTTGTGGCTCTCGTTGAAATCTATAATTACCTGCCTGGGAGCTGGCACAGTGTGTTTTAGAAGTACGTGCTGGCCCGCACGTAATTCTAAAGCACCCAGGGGGGATTTTCGGGAAAACAGTTGCGCGCAACACCCTGTTTTAACATAACCTTACATAACCTTACATTTTTAAAAGATTGGGGCATGACAAAACGCCCGAAAAAAACTGTGTCTATCGACTACATTACGTGGGTTTCCCGGGAGGAAACTCCATATTCTGCCAGACAGATTTCGACGCGGTGCTACATGTTCCTGTGCATATTGGCAGCATATTGTGTAAAGAGCAGCAAATTTACATTAAATGTTTTCCTTCACAAACGTCTTAAACCAAATACAGTACCTGACTCTTCCCTCCATACAACTCTCTTTGAGCGATGGTGACACAATTTCGCAGCAAAATTTTTCCCTTTATTTCCTTTATGAGTAAGTTTTCCCCGCCCCCCTTGTTTGGGTTTTTATCAGAGGTTTTTAGAGGGACTGACCCAGACAAAAGTCAGTTTTTTTCCATTGTTTCCCCTTTTCCAAAACTATCTTTTGAATAGCACTCCCTAAGGGGATATCATGAATACTATGTTTTTCCTAAATTCGCTCTGACATTGCTTAAACAAATTGATGACCCAATAGGTTCTGTTCAATACTGTAAACTACCATCTTGATTTAAAAAGGTTTTAAATTTTTAATTGAAGGAATATAGGGGTATGGGATCCCGAAAAATGAAACATTTTAAAAGGGGGTTTTTCACTTTATAAAAGTGTTTGGGAATGTTTTTATTATGTATATAACAGGAAATAATAAGTAAATAATTATTTAACATAAAGTGTTTTAAAAATTTTAATTCCCATACCCCTGTTTTAGCAAATTTCAGTAGGTCCCTATCTTAAAAAAAAAAAAAAAAAAAAAAGGGAAAACCCTAATTTTTTGCTCTGTTTTAAAGGTGCCATGGAGTCCTGTTGGGCAAAACTCAAACAAGTCATTTTACCCTTTGGGTTTCCCTGTAACAGTTTGTGTATAGAAAGGGGAGAATTTCTCCGTTTACTACCTCCTGGGAGCGTTTTATAAAGTTCCCCCCAAACAAGGGCATGTGACCCTGATATCCCGGTAAAAATTTGTGTATGGAGGGGCAGAATTTCTCCAGTTTTTACTACCCCCTGCAGCGTTTTATCATGTGCCCACCACACAGGTCCCTGTGAAACCCCGTTTCCAGGTAACGTAGGTATGGAGGAGCTGAACTTCTCCGTATTATCCTCCTGCAGCGTTTATATGTGCCCATCACCACAACAGAAACAGTAAAAAAGTTGCGTAAAACCTTTTAAAAATAATTATTCCACCATTATTTCTAATCAGCTACCATATAGATTTCATATGACCCTGCTGCTAACTGACTACAGGAGGTCACATGACTGTTTAGTCCATAGTTACCCCATGGCAGCCATAACTATGGAAAGGAATGTGGGCTGTACCATTTTTTATTTCTAGGTAGGGGCCAACTGTATTGACAGATTTCCTATGTGTGAATTCCTATGATATACATAATAAGATAAGATATTCTAAACACAATTTAAGGTGAACAACTCCTTTAACCCCTTAACCACCCACCGTCTTTTGGTGGCGGGCATTTCAGGTCGTCTGTCTTTAGCGACGTCTTTTGATGTCGCTGCAGAATAGGGGTTTTACGGCTTCTATCGCCGCAGCTGTGTGGAACTTAGAAAAAAAATTAATTTAAAAAAATAATAAAAAAAAAATAAAATTTTGATAAAAAATTTATTGTGAATAAATTACACAAAAAAAACCCCACACATAGTATGTATCCACACAACTGTAATAACCTGCAAAGTTAATACAACAGGTTATTTAGTGTGTAATAACTAATCATTTAGGGCGACATGTATGAATCCGCCCCGTCGGGGCGCCCCCTTTCGGGGGTTTTCCGGGAAATCTGCGCCCGATTTATGCGGGTGGGGCGCGCTCATACATCTATGTAAGTCCACCCCGGGTGTAGTGTTTGGGGGGGAGTGGGGATTAGGCGCGTGCGGCGCTGCGCCTATGATTGCCGCCCCCAGGTAGTGCATCAAATGCGGGGAAAAGTCCGCCGCGCCCGCCCCGTGTGTGGGGGTCAGTGCGGGGACATGGGTGCAGTGCGGGGACAGGGCGCTGTGCGGGATGCGCCTACATGTATTCCGATACGAGAAGGCTGGGGAACAGCGAGAAATCATTAAAGATGCCGTGCGGAGTTTGAAAAAAAAAATCGCCCTTTTTTAAAGGCGGAAAAAAATTCTCAGAAAAAAAGCTCAAAACCCCAAAAATAAAAAAAAACATTTAAAAAAACCTTTCGAGCAATTCGTTTTAGGAAGTGGGGGGAGGCAGGTCTGGCCAATGTGGGACAGTTTAAAAGCAGTAACTCTTGGAGTTGGCTAAAGCCCTCGGGGAGCTTGGAGATTCCCTTACCCAAATCACAACTTTTGGCTGCCTATAGTCTTCTTTTTCTGCAAAGGGGACTAAGGAAAGTCTCCAAGGAGATCATTCCTAAGATTTTGACATTTTGTCACCTCACGGAGAATATTTTTATGAGGTTTCGTGACAGGAGGGTGGGGCAGGAAAGAGTGCTTTCAGGCATTCCACTACTGGGCGCCGATTGGGAAATGCCGTTCCCCGATTGACCAGAAGGGTGTTGGAGCATACGAAAACACATTTGGGGACCGGGGGGAAACATATTCAAAATAATACACAAAGCCATATTGCTTTTCCCCCCCCCCCCCTCTCCAAAACTTCCCCGACAGATTGCAGCCTGCCTAAAAGCGGCACAATAAAAAGACCTATGGCCGGTTTTTTTGGGGAATGCTTTTTACACAAATCTGGGCACAGTCCTTCAATTTAAACCCGCTTCCTTCAGGGGGCACCCTAGGAAAACATTATAACTCCGCTTCCAATGCCCCCGGCCTCGGGGGGAGGGCGGAGGTTTGAGAGCAGCTCACTCCACCCGGTTTTCCGGGAATAAATTTTATTTTCCCCTTTTGGCAGCAAAACGAAGCTCTTACAGTTTTGGCTGAAGCCCCCTCTCCCGTCAATCTCCGGGATCATAAAACGCTTGAGGTTATCTTTTAGGGGACAAATGGAGACAGGGGCATAAAGATCCGAAACCCCGGGTTCTTCAGCGTTGGGAACCTTTATGGTCGCAAATTCCCAAAAGGGGGATAGAAAACCCTTTGCAGAGGTTCAAATATACCCTTTGGGACTGTAAGGGGAATTGGGGGGCCCCTGGGGGGATTTAGGTCTGAGGAATTTGGTTGAGTATGAGGTTCCATGAAGGACCCCACGGGGCGCGGGGATGAAGTAGGACGCAGTTGCACTTTAGTTGTGTTGATTTTTGTTTAATTTCTTTTGTACCCTTGTAACTTGATGTTTCTTTTTTGTTGTTTATTACTTTCCCGGCACGGCCCGGAGATTATGCAAATAGTATATGACCACTATTCTGCAGAGATATGTGTTCACTGTTTTAATGTTTGAAAAAGCAAAAAATTTTTTAAAAAAAGGAAAAAAAAATTTATTTCCAAAATCTAGAAAAGGCGCATATCAAGAATTAGGTATTTGGAAAAATTTCGGGAAAAACGAATTCAATTCTGAAAGTACTATTTGGGCGGCAGAAACAGCCAATCAGAATAGGAGCGACAGTGAACCATTACAAAACTATGGAGAACTAGTGACCAATCAGAATTAAAGGGCGGGACAGTTAAAATACAGTAAAAAATGCAGGAAGAAAAGAGCTGATTGGACTAAGCTAGCGGGGGCTTGGCTATCTCGGCCAATCAGAAATAGGAGCGACAGGGACCCTTTTAGCCTATGGAGAAGTTAGAACCATCAAAATCAGAGGGCGGGACCAGTTCAAAAATACAGTAAAAAATGCTGAAAACAGTGATGGTGCTGAGCTTAGCGGTGCCGCGCTATCCCAGCCAATCAGAGCGCGAGCTACTTCTCCATTGTTAGTCTATGGTGAGAGGGGCGCAATGCCAATCTCGGCTCTCAGCGCGTTGCGGCAGGAGTATGAATAAAAAACTCATTTGTATTAAGTGTAAAACATTATCAGATAAAGCCGTGTAACCCTTTCTCTAAAAATAAAATCAGTTCAATCCTGAGCAACGCGTTTGTCGCCGAGGACCGGCGCCACATAAGGAATTGCAATTAGAGAGAATTGCCGGGAAATACAGTAATTCAAATTGTTTAAGGCTTTCTCATTGGTCGCCATAAACCAGCCAATCAGAATAAGAGCGACAGTGCCCATTCTCACCTATGAGGTGAATTGGGAAAAACCCAATCAGAATTGGAGCGACAGAGGACCCATTATATCTTGGAGAACTATTGACCAATCATATTCAAAGGCGGGACAGTTCAAAATACAGTAAAAAGGCAGAAAAGAGTGATTGGTTGAAGCGGGGTAGGGCTCGTCCTTTTTCAGCTTAGCCCATCAGAGCGCGAGCTACTTTCTTCATAGAGTTCTAGGGATAAGAAATGCTGAGCGCCGCTCTGTGATTGGCTAAAAGTTTAAAAGAGGCGCGGTTATTTGGACCAATGGGAGAGCGAGCGACGCTCCTATGTTTTTTTTTTATAATGCAATCTGTTACAAAATTTACATGGCCGAAATCAAATGTCATACTGCCGAAGTTGTCCGATGTGTATATAAAAGTATAATATATCGGGAGGTAAAGAAAAAAAATATTTAATTCAATAAAATCATGTTTATTTCTTTATTTTGGTTTGCCAAGGATCATTATGTATGAGGTGTATCGAAATAAAGAATAAACCTGATGTTATTGATTTTAATTATTTTTTTTTCGTTACCCCATATTATTATTCATTTTATTACACATCGGGACAACTTCTGTTTAGTCTTATCATTTGATTTCGGCTTGTACTAGTGTATATTTCAGATTGCATTAGAAAACCATTAGGAGCGTCGCTGCTCTCCCATTGGTCCAAATAAACGCGCTCTTAACTTAGCAGTAACAAACAGAGCTAAGTCTTGCGATTTTCTTTTCCCTAGAACTCTATGAGAAAGTAGTCCGCGCTCTGATTGGCTAAGCTGGACGAAGCCCCCGCCGCTTCCAACCAATCCAGCTCTTTTCTGCTTTTTACTGTATTTTGAACTGTCCCTCCTTTGAATATGATTGGTCAATATTTCTCCATATTTAAAATGGGTCCCTGTCGCTCCTATTTGATTGGTCAATTCTCCTCCTTAGGTTAGAATGGCCCTCTGTCCTCCTTTCTGATTGCTGGTTTATGACCGACAATCAGAAGTGCTTAAACAAATTTGTATTACTGTATCTTCCCAGGGCCAATTCTCTCTTATTGCAATTCTTATGTAGCGCCGGTATCGGCGACAAACGCGTTGTTAGGATTTAACATGATTTATTTTTTAGAGAAGGTTTCAGCGCTTTATCTGATAATGTTTTACACTTATAAAATATGAGTTTTTTTATTCATTCCTCCATGCCGCAGGGCGCTGTACGCACGAGATTGCATTGCGCCGATCTCTCCATAGACTACAATGGGAAAGTGGCTTGCGCTTCTGATTGGTCTGAGATAGCCAAGCCCCGGCTAGATCAGCCAATCAGCTCTTTTTGTATTTTTTACTGTCTTTTGAAACTGTACCCACCTTTGATTTTGAGTTGGTCAAAACTTAATCATTTAGGATAATAATGGTCTTTGTCGCTCCTTTTCTGATGGTCAATTCTCCTCCTATAGCTTATAAGGGGTCTTTGTCGCTCCTATTCTGATTGGTCCAATTCTTCTCATAGCTTATAAAGGGTCTTTGGTCGCTCCTATTCTGATTGGCTGCTTTATGCCGACCAAATGAGAATAGCTTTACAGAATTTGAATTACTGTATTTCACGCAATTCCTCTATTGCAATTCCAATGTAGCGCCGGTCTCGGCGACAAACGCGTTGTAGGGATTTAACAGATTTATTTTATAGAAGGGTTCGGCTTTATCTGATAATGTTTGACACTTAATAAAATGATTTTTTTTATTTCATACTCCTGCCGCACGGCGCTGAGAGCCGAGATTGCATTGCGCCATCTCTCCATAGATACAATGGGAGAAGTAGCTCGCACTCTGAATTGGCTGGGATAGCAAGCCACCGCGTAGCTCATACCAATAGTTCTTTCAGCATTTGTTACTGTTAGTTTGAACTGTCCTGCCTTTGATTCTATTGGTCAATTGTTCTCGATAGGTTTTAATGGTTCACTGTCGCTCACTATTCTGATTGGCCGGTTTATGCCGACAATGAAGAATAGCTTTCAGAATTTGAATTACTGTATTTCCCGGCAATTTCCAATATCCTAATTCTTGATATTGCGCCATTCTAGATTTTTGGAAAGTGATTTTTTTTTTTTAATATTTTTATTTTTGAGGTTGAGCTCTTTTCTGAGAATGTTTTCCGCCTTTATAAAGGCGATTTTTTGGGAATCATAATCCATGCTGCATGGAGCGGAGCGCCGAGATTTCTCTTGCGATCTTCTGTATGCTTCCTCGCATGTTCCGTTCTTGCTTCACTTCGCCGGCGCCGAAGCATTTAGACCAAAATAAACTAGGTCTGCTTGTCGGAGCTGTAGAGCGCTGCATTGCGCCGTGCTTTGGTGAGCCGCGATCGTACATGACTCGAGGTTTTCGAGCGCGCCGCGTCCCGCCCTGGAACGCCTACACCGCGCCCACACCGCGCCCATTGCCCGCCCCTTCATGCAGGGTGCAGCTGAAAGTGGTGAACGCTGCGCCTAACATTGCATCCCTGCGTCCGATAGGGGGATTCGGGCCGGGAGTTTACTCCCAAAAACAGGCGAAAAGCCCGATCATACATGTCAACCTTAGTGTTAATGGTATAAGAAAAATAATTAAAAGAACCCCAAAAAATAAATTAAAGAATGAAAAAAATTCTGCAGTAAATACAACTTCTCCGGCACAAAACAAGCCCCGAAACAACTGCATCACTTAAAAGATAAAAAAGATATGACTGCTGAAAGGCAAGGAGGCAAAAACTACAAACTTTAGCTGGTCATTAAGTACTTTTCAGGAGTTAAATATCGTGACCAACGCCTCCCTCATCGCTCTGCTTGTTTGACGCTCCATATACAAAGGAGTATATTGCACGTTGTATAGTTCAGATTGCTTTGTCCTACCGAGAGTTATTACAGATTATTTGTGGCCTCTTTCCAGTTAATCTCATTGTACAAAATATTTATGTAACTTTCAGATTAGGACTGAATTCAAGCCTGACTGCAGTAATGAGCTGGCTTAATCTATGCATAGTGTACAAATCTAATAAACGCTGTCTGGAAAAAAGCAAGCTTTAGGTAGGTTCACACGGCTTAATTGCGGGACGTAATTACGCCCCGCAATTACGCTGTGTGGCCGGGGGTGGGGCGGGAGCGGGGGGGGGGCACCTCGCCAGCCCATAGACATTCATTACCAGCGGCGCGTGTACGACGCTGGTAATTCACATGTCACTTTTCTCCCCCCGCGGCGGATTCGCCGAGCAGGGAGAGGAGACGTAATCCATAGTTCTCTATGAGAACTATGGATTACCGTAATGACTGGGACGTTTTCAGCCCGTAATTTGCGAGGCACGGCGCGTAATTACGGACTGAAATACGTCCAGTTTTAAGCCGTGTGAACATAGCCTTAGTTCGAAACAGCCATACTGCAGCTTTTTTTTATTGTAAATGTCTTCTCATCAGAAACTGGGTAGTACACTATATCATGCTACAGGGCCAATTTTTTTTTCTTATGCGTAAGTATATTTACTAAATCTAGCTGGTGAATATGCGTATTTCACCCTCTTAATAGGACTGGCATATGTTTCTGTCATCCCATGAGCAGGCAGTATAAGCACCACAGGTAGCTTCTGTTCTAGCCTAATTTGTACTGTTACACTCTGTATTTCTCCCTTTAATGATAGGAATGATCCACAAATGTGCATCATTGGATTTGGAATGGTGCATCCAGCCTGTAAGCTGCCAATTGAACTAATCTGCTTTACATATGTATTCAAGGAATAAAATGCCAATGATAGTTGGTTTTGTAATAGTAACAGTACAACCAAGGTTAAGGAAAGATTTTTCCAAGTCATATATCTCCCTTATTGTATATATAAAAACACCCCACAGGCACAATCAGCATGATGGAACACTGGAGCTCAGGTGACAAATGACAATGTAATGTTCAAGGGCGATCCTAACATTCATGAGCTGGAATGGGAAAGCAGGGTTTACTCTTTCACTCTGTTATTGGTTTTCGGCTTACAAAATTATTAGTAAAATCAAGAGATCATCATAGTTAGATTGGTAGGATTTTAGGGTCCTATAAACCTATTTGTCCTGCTACAAAAATCCATTGAATTAGAAAAAAAGCATTAACATGTTAGAATACAAACTCACACATACAGATATAGTAATTACTGGACCTGACTTGAACTTACATGGAATTAGAAAAGCTTCAGTATTGAAGTGATAGATTGTTTAAATATCAAAATATCTATAATACCAGGTGCCTCTTAAAGTGTATTTAACACACACCTGTCAGGTGGTTTATGTTATACTATATGAGTGTAGGATGTGATAGATAGAGAAAGCTGAACTCTGTGATACTTGGGTTATATGATCTAAAGCAGGATTTTTAAGTAAAAAGCAGAGAAAATCCTGATAGGACTCCTTAAGAGAAAGTGAGAGTCCTACTTACCCCACCCACATACAGTGATTGACTATGTCACAGGTGGTCCCGTGGTCCACATGTTGGGTTGCAGGCGCACCCATTCCCCCTCTTGCCACTGTCCCTGCAGGGTGCGGGTGTCGTGCGGGCACAGTCGCGTTTCTGGCCAGTACTCACCTCTCCCCACTCCTGCTTCCCTGCGCATCTTTGCAGGTCTGCTGCCAGTAATTGGCTAATTACCTGACACTGATCCTATATTTTCTATCACTTTCTGCACTTTCCTGATGGATCTTTAGTGCCCTTTGCCTTTAAAGAAAGTGTATCTGATCCTTTGCCTTTGTCCACTGACCGTGTTAATTTGTCACCTGCCCTGAGCTATCTACCTGTCCCCGACCACAAGTTTGCCTGCCAATTCTGTCCCTTGCTGCACCCTGGCAGCCACCACAAGCAAGCCACATCAGGGTTTGCGAACATGGTAGTCTCCCGCCATAGCAAGACCAACCTGCCTTTGCGGCGGGCTCTGGTGAAAACTGGAAGGCTACTTTAACTTCACTCGCTGGCGTGGCTTACACCATCGCTTGTGGTGGTCCAGAGGATTCACACTCTCCACCCAACTGTTAATAGGGTATGTTCACACGGCGTTATTGCAGCACGTACAGTATGCGCCGCAATACACTATGGGCGACATGTATGAACGGGCTTTTCGCCCGTTTTCTGGCGTATACTGCGCCTCCCAGCCCGAATCCCGCTGTCGGACGCGGGGATTCAGTGTTAGGCGCAGCGTTCGCCACTTTCAGCTGTGCCCCGCATGAAGGGGCGGGCAGTGGGCGCGGTGTGGGCGTGGTGTAGGCGTTCCGGGGCGGGATGCGGCGCGCTCGAAAACTCCGAGGCATGTACGATGGAGAGTCGGCAGCTCCGACAAGCAGACCAGGTTTTTTTTGGCCTAAATGATCCGACAGAGGCAAAGTGAAGCAGGATCCGAACATGCGAGGAAGTGGATCGAAGATCGCGACAGAAATCTCGGCTCTCCACTCCGTGCAGCAGGAGTATGATTCCGAAAAAATGCCTTTATAAAGGCGGAAAACAGTATAATAAAATAGCTGAACGTAAAAAATAAAAATAATAAAAAAAAAAAAAACACTTTCCAAAACTCTAGAACGGCGCAATATCAAGAATTATGATATTGGAAATTCTCAGGAAATACAGTAATTAAAAATTCTGAAACCTATTTCTCATTGGTCGGCATAAACCAGCCAATCAGAATAGGAGCGACAGTAAACCCATTAAACCTATGGGGAAGGATTGACCAATCAGAATCCACGGCGGGATAATTCAAAATACAGTAAAAAGACAGAAAAGAGCTGATTGGCTGAGCTAGCGGGTGCTTGGCTATCCCAGCCAATCAGTGCGCGAGCTACTTCTCCCATTATAGTCTATGGAGAGATGGGCGCACTGAAATCTCGGCGCTCAGCGCCGAGCGGCATGAAATATTAATCAAAAAATGATTTTTATTAAATGTAAAACATTATCAGATAAAGAGCAGAACCCTTCTTTACAAATAAAGCAGTTAAAACCCGAACAACGCGTTTGTCGCCGAGACCGGCGCTAAATAATGAATTGCAATAGAGAAATTTGTCGGGATATAAAGTAATTCAAATTGTTTAAGCTATTCTCATTGGTCGGCATAAACCAGCCAATCAGAATAGGAGCGCAATGTCCCATTATAACCTATGAAGGAGTATTAACCAATCAGAATAGGAGCGACAAATGTCCCATTATATCCTATGGAGACGTTTGGACCAATCAAAATCAAAGGCGGGACAGTTCAAAATACAGTAAAAAGACAGAAAGAGCTGATTGGCTGAGCTAGCGGGTGGCTTGGCTATCCCACCCAAATACAGAGCCCCGAGCTACTTCTCCCATTATAGTCTATGGAAGATGGGCGCTCTGAAATCTCGGCGCTCGGGTGCCGTGCGGCATGAAGTATTAATAAAAAAATCATTTTTATTAAGTGTCAAACATTATCAGAAAAAGGGAGCCGAACCCTTCTTTACAAAATAAAGCAGTTAAAAACCCGAACAAAGCGTTTGTCGCCGAGACCGGCGCTACATGGGGAATTGCAATAGAGAGAATCGCCGGGAAATACAGTAATTCAAATTGTTTTAAGCTATTTTCATTGGTCGGCAAAAACCAGCCAATCAGAATAGGAGCGACAATGTCCCATTATAACCTATGGAGGAGAATTGACCAATCAGAATAGGACCGACAATGTCCCATTATATCCTATGGAGAAAAATTTACCAATCATATTCAAAGGCGGGACAGTTCAAAATACAGTAAAAAATGCAGAAACGAGCTGATTGGTTGAAGCGGCGGGGGCTCGTCCAGCTTAGCCAATCAGAGCGCGAGCTACTTTCTCATAGAGTTCTATGGGGAAAAGAAATTCTGAGCGCGTTCATAGACTATAATGGGAGAAGTAGCTCGTGCTCTGATTGGCTGTGATAGCCAAGCCCCCGCTAGCTCAGCCAATCAGCTATTTTCTGTATTTTTACTGTATTTTGAATTATCCCGCCGTGGATTCTGATTGGTCCCAACTCTCCATAGACTAGAATGGGTCTTTGTCGCTCCTATTCTGATTGGCTGAGCTAGCCAAGTCCCCGGTAGCTTAACCAATCAGCTCTTTTTAGCATTTTTACTGTATTTTGAACTATCCCGCGTGGATTCTGATTGGTCCCAAACTTTTCCCCCCTAGGTTTTAATGGTTTTACTTGCGCCTCCTATTCTGAATGGCCGGTTTTTTGCCGACCAATCAGAATAGCTTTTGATTTTGAAATTACTGTTTTTTCCCGGCAATTTCCAATATCCTAATTCTTGAATTAGGTTATTGGAAAGTGATTTTGTTTTATGTAATTTTTTATTTTTTAGGTTTCAAACTCTTTTTTCCCGAGAATGTTGAACGCCTTTTAAAAAAGGCGATTTTTGATTCATACTCCGCACCGACATCTGGAATGATTTCTCGCTGTTCCAGCCTGTCTCGCATCAGAACAGTTTTTCGGCGCAGTCCCGCACAGCGCCTAAGTCCCGCACTGCGCCCATGTCCCCGCACTGTGCCCCACACACTGGCGAGGCGCAGGGACCTTTTCCCCGCATGTATGAGTGCGCCCATCTCCGGCGGTAATCATGGCGCAGCGCCGCAAATGCGCCTCGGTCCCCGCACTGCGCCTAACACACTGGCCAGGCGCGGCGGACTTTTCCCCGCATGTATGACCGCACTACCTCCGGCGTCGAATCATAGGTGCAGTCCCGCACTGCGCCTCGGACCCGCACTGCGCCTAAAACACAGGCGAGGCGCGGCGGACTTTACATGGTATGTATGAGCGCGCCCCGGCCACGACATAAATCAGGCGCAGATTCCGCCGGAAAACTAGCGGAAAGGTGCGCCCCGACCCGTCGGGATTCATACATGTGGCCCTATGTGTTTTGGGAGTCACGCTGATCAGCACATACCCCGTGGCGCGGATGTCCCGGCAACTCGCCGGCCCCATAGACATGCATTACTCGCGGCACGTAATCGGCACAAATAATTGACACGTCACTTACCTCCCCGCGCGTACAAAACGATCGTATTGTACGCACGGGGGGACGAGGCGTAATCCATAGTTCTCTATGAGAGCTATGGATTACGGTAATTGCGGGATACATTTTGCCGCATATTAAGCACAATACGTGGCTAAATACGCCACAAAATAAGCCATGTGAACATACCCTTACAGACTGCTTTCTCTGCATCTAGGTGTAGAGAGCTTACTGTCAATTACTGTAGGTGGGTGGGGTACACAGAACTCTCACTATCTCTTTTAAGCTTCAAATGATATAAACTTACATATCACAGATCTAAGCTTTTCTCCCTCTAATATATCCTGATCTCAAATAAGGCAGCATAAACCACCTGGTTCATTTTAAGGAGGAGCTGTGACATTTTTATTTTTTCCCTATGAAATAACAATTCTGGAGCATCTTCTCTTATAACTCTATGTTATGTTCCTCTATCACTCCTCCTAGAATTGTATTACTGAATCAGTCAGATGGGTGGTACTATTACAGTTTTCAGAGGGGCGTGCACACACCGACTCTGCCAGACTTTGCAGGGACACAACCCCAGTTGGTGACGCCCAGTTGACAGATTGGTAAAAAATGTCTAGGAGGAATAGGGAAAACACACAACATAAAGATCTAAGGAGAGCTGCTCCAGAATTGTTATTTCATTGTGAAAACAAGAATTTACTAAAACAGATATACCAGGAATTGCCACAGTTCCAATTTAAATCCTAAATAAACATTACTGGTCTTTGGAGTTTAAAGTCCACAAATGAATGGTGAATAGTACAGGTCATACCTAATAGTACAAGCTATATCTATACACAAAAATCCAATGCTTATGCATTGTAGCAATATCAGTTTACAGACTGAGATGATAGCAACCCCCTACCAACGGCATCCAACATTTACTTTAATGGATTTTAGTCATACTGTTTGTTAAATCACTAGGAACTAAAATGTAACTGTAAATATAATGGCTTCAGGGTTAACCCTTCCTGTGCACTACATAACAATGTGAAGCAGATGGCAGTGGAGGTTAGACAGTCTGAAATCCCAAGCGACGACGTGACTCAATGCATAACTTAAATAATTAATCAAACTTTCCTAATGTCTAAATGTTTCACGATTCGTCAATAGTAGACCAAAACTTTAATGAAGCATTTTCAGCTCATAAGCAAAAACAACACGTCTGATACTTGCACCTATCAAAAATACAACTGGACAGACTAGATGGTGAATGAGGAGAAGAAGCCAGGGTGATGTGCAGAATATTTCCAAGAAATTGCCAGGTATTATGTATGCTGAAAGGTGTCTGTCAACTCAAGGCTTCTGCTGGAGCTAACACCATCATGAATAAGCAACATGATACTGATTTATTTGCAGAGAGATGAATTTCAGGCAGTTGCTTTGTACTTTAAATGCTTAGCAAATATACTTATTTATTTTTATAGCTATTATATAGCTATTATTGTGAATGAATAGAACAAAACATTAATAACCAATTCATATACAAATGTCTGAGCGAGAAAAGGGCAATGACTAATCCCAACCAAATGTCTCAATGTCTAAGAAATGTTCCAGGTTACCATGTCCAGCTCTGAAAATGCAAAATGCCATCAAAGAGAATATCTTTTGTCAAAACCAATTCATCTGGCACTCTGTGAATCACTCCAGACAATTACATAAGAGTTGAATAAATACATATATATGGATGTAAAGGGATTGCTGGCAGAGATGCACTGGTGGGTGTGAAAACAGAAGTCATCGCTTGCAAAAGAACAGTAGGTGCTTACTGATATCTTTACTCGGAACAGGTAGGGCAAGAAGATAAAACGTATAGAATGACTACAAATATGTTAAAATGGATTGAATAGGCTTAAATGTCCTTTTTACTCTCATATAGTCAAAACCAGGCAAACATACTTGACTCATCTACAATGGAAATAATGTTAATGGTCAGGCGTCAGGTGCAGGGATTGCGGAGTCCTCCATTATGGGTAATATGATTTGACCCTATTTACTATGGATTTACTATCCCAGTTCCTTAAAGGAGTTGTCTCCCTACAGAGTTTCAAAGGATGCATGTAAGCGACCCGTCAGGGGCGCACGAACAGACACAGACAGTGTGAGGCCCTGTCACTGGTCCAAACCCCTGACCCTGCCTTTTGGGGTGCCCGACTCCTTAATAGGTCGGCCCCAACCAGAAGACTGAGCACTATACTGAATAGTGTGAAAACACAAGACGCAGACAAACAATACAAACACAATATGGGAACGTCAAGCAAGCCAAGTCGGTAACTATCGGGAACGCAGTACAAAGTCAGAAGGCAGAAGAATAAACGTGATCCAAGCAAAGTAAGGTAACCAGGGAGGCACAGAATAGAGTAGGTAAGTAACAGACAGAAAAAGACCAGTATAACCAGCAAAGAGAGGAGACAGAAGAGCCCTTAAATACCTTCCAGGAGAACTAAGGACAAAGGCAATAGGAGGAAGAAACAGAAGACCAGATAGTAAGGTAGAGCTGTCAATCACCAGGAGCATGGAGCCTGGTTAACCCGTGGAGTGCTGGAAGATTCCTGGCCTAGGCATCGGTCAGGAATCAATCAAGATAGCAGGGAAGAAAACCCAGTTCACACTAGTGAACACAAATGTAAACACTATGTCAAAAACCACGGCTTACGTCGCAACGGCCGTGGCCGGCGACCAGAACTCAAAGCTGGGGTTCTTTCTGGCATGATCATGACAATGCATGAATGAAATACTCTGCCACTTCCTGGTTCAGACTGACTAATTTGCATACAGCTTGTGCTTGTACAGCTCAGTGCTGTGCTGTGCTTTCAGTTGCTAATTAGATCAGATTAGCTTCTCAAACTACTAACAGGACTTCTTATCTGATCCCTCAAACAAAAGCCCTAATTACAGTTCTGTTTATTTTACATAAATCAAGCTTTTTACTGCTCACCAGCACAGACACTGCTGTGACCTGTGTGATGACATCACTCACTGCTATCTCATAGAACAAACAGCAGGGGGGGGGGAATTGTTTACAGGTCAGTTAATGAGGGAACTGAAATAGCCAGGGAGGTCATAAATTCACTTGTATCACCTTAGGGAAAACAGAGGAACAAAGCAATATATTTGGAAAATGTCTTTATTTTGTGTTTCCTACAATTTGAAAGCTATTCTTTGTAGCAAGACAACCCCTTTAATACAATTTAACAGTATATGCTAACTGAATGATGGTTGAGATATACCAAATAGGAACTGATTTAGTTTATTATTTATGACTATCTCCACTGGTTTGACACCTGTTGGTTTGTCATCCAGGTTAAACAAAATTTTGTTTTCTTTTCTTGTTGTGTTTATTTGATATGGATTTTTTATTTTTATATTTAAATAAAGTAATTTTTCTTATTAATTTTGGGTATTAAGTCCTCTTTTCTTTTGGTATATATAGTAAATGTCCTTTTATAGTGATGGCAGGAAAATTAATAAATCAACAAAACATTATATATAGAGATGGGCGAATTTCTCAAAAACTCAGTTCGCTCACTTCGCCGAATTTCCCGACAAAAATAACTTCGGTCTGAATTACTTTGGGACGAATCACGTTAAAAAAACAGCTATTTCCAGGCTGCACAGAGCCTGCAGAGTGCTGTAGAACGTTGTGCCATGCTTAAATATGCAGAGGGAGCTTGGTTTGGTCGTCATACAATGTTGTGTTTTAGTATGACACGCACATGACTGTCGCCGCTCTTAGAATCGCTTCACTATAAAATTCCCCGGGCACTGAAGAGGGCAAAACTGACCAAGAAACTGAAGCGAGAATGTTGCCTGATAAAGTCATGCCAGCGAAAGCTGGAAAAAAACAAGCTGAGAGCTCAGGTGGCAACATTAGTGACAGAGTGTGGAGGTGACGGCAGCAGCCACAGCAGCATGAGGTCAGACAGTGGCACAATGACATTCTGGAGGTGGCAAAAACAGGAATAGGCCACAGAGTGGCACAATGACACAGTGTCTAGGTCACGGCAGCAGCCACAGCAGCAGCATGAGGTCAGACAGTGGCACAATGACATTCTGGAGGTGGCAAAAACAGGAGTAGGCCACAGAGTGGCACAATGACAGAGAGTGGAGGTGACGGCGGCAGCAGCATGAGGTCAGACAGTGGCACAATGACATTCTGGAGGTGGCAAAAACTGGAGTAGGCCACAGAGTGGCACAATGACAGAGAGTGGAGGTGAGCGCTGAAGAACCCCCCGGTCAGACCTGTCAGAGGAGGGACGATGCCGCACATAGGCAGCGGCCAACTGACTACGGAGGATTTCCCTATAGTATTTGAGTTTGTCCTCCCTCTCAATAGCTGGGAAAAAGGCTCCCATTTTGGACCGGTAGCGAGGGTCCAATAGGGTGGAGAGCCAGAAGTCATGCCTCTGCCGGATGCTGACTATTCGGCTGTCACTAGCCAGGCAAATCAGCATGCTGCGGGCCATCTGCACAAGTGACTCCGAGGGGCTCCCTGCCTCCATCTCCACTGTATACTGCCACGGTGCTTGCGGGTCATCTGCCTCATCTTCCTCATCTCCATCTAGCTCCTCCAGCTGCTCCTGCTCCTCCTCTCTTGTCACCTGGGTAGAAAATCCACTCATTTCACCAGACAATGCTTCTGCTCCAATGTCCTCCTCCTCCTCCATTTCAGTCCACACCGGACTCATGTGGCCACGAGATGTAGTCGCCACGTCTCCAGTCCCCTGCCCAGACAGATTTTTCAGCATCTGTTCCAGGACATGAGGTAGTGGAATGACGTTATTCGTCCCGTAATCCTGGCGACTGACAAATAACATGGCCTCCTCAAATGGCCTCAACAAACGGCAGGTGTCACGCATGAGCTGCCACTGGCTGACATCAAAGTTACACAGGGGAGCACTCCTGTCCGCCTGGATCATCAAAAAATCGTTAATGGGCTTTCTCTGTTCATACAGTCGGTCCAACATGTGCAGACTTGAATTCCAATGGGTGGAAACATCGCATATCAGAGTGTGTTGGGGGAGGCCGTTCTGCCGCTGCAACTCGAGGAGGGTGTTCCTAGCTTTGAAGGAATGGATGAAGTGCATGCACAGTTTCCTGGCCATTTTCAGAATCTTCTGAAGATCGGTGGAAGACTTCAGGAACCTTTTCACAACCAGATTGAACACGTGCGCCATGCAGGGCGCATGGACCATCCCTCCTTGGTGCATCGCGGTCACCATGTTCCTCCCATTGTCCGTCACCATGGTTCCGATTTGCAGTTGGTGCGTAGAAAGCCACACATCGATTTCTTGCTGCATGACACGGAGCAGTTACTCCCCTGTGTGACTTCGTTCGCCGAGGCAAGCCAGGTGTAGAACTGCGTGACACCGCTGTGCCCTACACATGTGGTATGATGGAGCAGTACTTATGGAGGCTGAAATGGTGGTGGTGGTGGAGGAGGACGAGGCGGACATTGGCGCAGGAGCCGCAGTTTGACAACGTGGAGAAGAAAGCGTCGTCTCCTGTCCAAATTTTGGTGTGTCTGGGCCGAAAGCACATTCACCCAGTGGGCCGTAAAGGACATGTACTGGCCCTGACCGTAGTTACAGCTCCAGACGTCCGCGCTGCCGTGCACCTTGGAACAAACCGATAAGCTCAAGGACTGGCCCACCTTCTGTTCCACATATTTATGAAGTGCTGGTACTGCCTTTTTGGAAAAGAAATTACGGCTTGGAACTCTCCATCTCGGCTCGGCACAAGCCATTAGTTCTCTGAACGGTGCAGAGTCCACCATTTGGAAAGGGAGGGACTGCAGCACCAACAACTTGGACAGGAGCACGGTCAGCTTCTGCACCTTAGGATGGTTGAACGCATACTGTTGTCTCTTTGCAATCGCCTCGCTGAACGACTGCTGGCACCATGAGTAGCGAGGAGCAGGAGCATCTGGACCGGGAGATGATGGCAAAGAGAAACAGCTCCCTTCTTCAGAGGTGGTGGAGCCTTGACTGGCTGCAATGGCATGCGTGCCACTGGGCACTGCTGCTGCTGTTGCTGCAGCGGCAGGATGGACCACCACATCTGAGCCACGTTTCTCCCAGGCCACCGGATGGTGACGCTGCATGTGTTGACGCAGGGCCGTGGTGCCAACGTTAGCTCCCTGGCCACGCTTCACTTTCTGCCTACAGATTCTACATATACCCATATTCAGCTCCTCCGGTGTCTTAGCAAAGAACTGCCACACCGCCGAGTATCGGATTTTACCACCAACGCTCCGCACTGAGTGACTACTGCTGCCGCTGCCTCGCTGAGCCCCTGTGCCACTACTTTCTTGGACCTGCGAAGCGGGTTTTTTACCCCGTGGCCGCTTGGCTCCTGACCTCACACTGCTGCTATCCTGCTGACTCACGGCCACACAACCCACTTGTTGGCTGCACCGCTGCATGACGCGCAAGCTGACGCCCTCTTTTCCTGACGATGATGAAGCCCTTGCCTCACCCGGCTCCCAAGTGCGGTCGGCTACATCATCATCTATTTCTGTTTCATCGTCACTGCTGTCCTCATCACCGGTCTTGGCATGCAGAGGCTGACCCCTCACAACATGACCATCCATGCCACTCTCAACATCTATACTTTGACGCCTACTGCAAGAAGCAGGGGATATTGGCCCCATTTCTTCGCTGCCAAGTAGCTGTTGACTGCCCTGCTCAAATTGTTCATCCTCGCTATATAGTGGCGCTGAGCCCAGACCACATAGTAGATCTCTGGCTGAGGGAACCGGATGGGACAGAGGCGGCTTGAAGACAGGTGAGGGCTGCTGACCTGCTCCCGAGCCATGCCAACTAAGGGTTGTGTCTCACGTTCCCACCGACTCTTGGCTGGGGTTGTCAGATGTCATCTGGGAGGAAGTGGATGACCTAGTCAACCAATCAAGAACCATTGGGTTGCTGAACAACATACGGCCGCTAGATGACAGAGGCAGTTGTGGCCTCACCGAGTGACCCCTGCTGCGACGTCCCCTTGCTGTGCTGCGCCCTGGGACTGCTCCAGGAATGTTTGTGACTCTGCCACCTCTCAGTCTGACATACTGTTTGTTCTAAAATGTACAGACATTGTTTGATGAAGATATCTGTATATGATAAATACACACCCTGTATTTGACTCCAAATGAACCCACTAAGAAGCTTCGGTAACCCTTGGATATAAATTGCGCTCCACAAATGGGCAGGAAAAATTTACTTGTATGTGTTTAAAAACTCTGTGTATTTTACTGAATATAAAATCACCAACAGGCTTAATTAACATTCTGATATGAATTATGCTACAGAATTTCTTCTGTGGCGGTGAAAAACAAAGTTTCTTTTACTGAGTACAATTGCAGAACAACGCTTAATTAACCCCTGGATGTAAATTGCGCAAAACAATTGAGCAACCAAAAACTACAAGCTTTGTAGCGTGTTACAATGGTGTGTTTTCTACGCTACACAACAAGAGTAAAGCTTGTTATTAACCTTCGCTTGTGAATTATGCTACAGGAAAAATGTCTTTTTTGGCGGTGAAATAAACGTTTTCTTTTAGTCACCACAGCAGCAGAACAACGCTTAATTAACCCCTGGATGTAAATTGCGCAAAAGAATTGAGCAACCAAAAACTACGAGCTTTGTAGCGTGTTACAATGGCGTGTTTTCTACGCTACACAACAAGAGTAAAACTTGTAATTAACCTTCGCTTATGAATTATGCTACAGGAAAAATGTCTTTTTTGGCGGTGAAATAAACGTTTTCTTTTAGTCACCACAGCAGCAGAACAACGCTTAATTAACCCCTGGATGTAAATTGCGCAAAAGAATTGAGCAGCCAAAAACTACGAGCTTTGTAGCGTGTTACAATGGCGTGTTTTCTACGCTACACAACAAAAGGAAAACTTGTAATTAACCTTCGCTTGTGAATTATGCTACAGGAAAAATGTCTTTTTTGGTGCTGAAATAAACGTTTTCTTTTAGTCACCAGAGCAGCAGAACAACGCTTTATTAGAGCTTTGTAGCGTGTTATAATGGTGTGTTTTCTACGCTACACAACAAGAGTAAAACTTGTAATTAACCTTCGCTTAGGAATTATGCGACAGGAAAAATGTCTTTTTTTGCGGTGAAATAAACGTTTTCTTTTAATCACCACAGCAGCAGAACAACGCTTAATTAAGCCCTGGATGTAAATTGCGCAAAACAATTGAGCAACCAGAAACTACGAGCTTTCTAGCGTGTTACAATGGCGTGTTTTCTACGCTACACAACAAGAGTAAAACTTGTAATTAACCTACGCTTGTGACTTATGCTACAGGAAAAATGTCTTTTTGGGCGGTGAAATAAACGTTTTCTTTTAGTCACTACAGCAGCGGAACAACGCTTAATTAAACCGTAATAATATAACAAGTTATATTGACTAGGATTCTGCAGATGGGTCATTTATCAAGGAACTTATTCTGATTGTCAGATTTGACTTGGAAAATATTTTTTTTCCCAAAATGAGGCTAACAGGCTGAACTGGATTTACATGTGTCTTTTTCAGCCTTGCAAATGATTTAACTATGACCTATACCCTCTAACACTTCTGCCTCTTCCAACTACCTTGGAGACTCCAGCAGTGAAGCCTCAGGTCCGAGATTTCTAACACAACTTTTAAGACACTATCCAGTCACTGTTACAGGCCACCATCTAGCACAAGACAAAAGCAACATAGAAGAAACACAGATCTCCACAGTGTTCCATTTAGATCTCCGTAGTGTTCCAGTCAGGAGACAAGGTCTGGCTCTCCTTGAAGTATATTTGGTTGAAGCACCCTTGGCTTAAACTGGCTCCTCGGTTTAAAGGTCCTTTCCCCATTATTTTTACCCAGTCTGTTATAAACTGCAGCTACCTCCCTCCTTATGTATCCAGCAGTGGTGTAACTACCAACTGTAGCAGCTGTAGTCGTAATAGCCACAGGGGCCCTGGCTGGCGCATCCTACTTCATCCTACCGAGCGGTCCCGAGTGTTCAGATGCAGGTCCCCGGTAAAGGATCCTTCGTGACAATTTAATCAATCTTTGCTACTACCAGTAAGTGTACCCTCACATTTTGTATAAAGGAAAGGAGCACATCTCGCCTTTGGGGATTAGTTAAGCTTTTGCTAAAAAAGTTCTTATATGAGCAGAAAAGACCTCATAAATTAATCTCCTAATTCTGTTATGATTTTTTACAAAAAGCTTTGAAAGTAATTAGAAGCTATAACGTGGACCACTTTGAGCTCTAAGTAGGACCACTACTTGACCACTATAGATTTCTATAGCCCTTCAATGGTATACATCAGGACACCATTTTCAAAGTATCCTGATACTACCAATTGAGGCCCAAAACATATTATGAATGGGTTCTAACATTATATTCCACTATTTTAGTATATTGTTACTTTATTAGGTGGTTTAACTTTTTTTTTAATCACTATTGCTATTTTTAGTATATTTTGTATCACAACAAAAAGTGAATGAAGAAGAATGAGTTCTTTCTTTAAATTTCACATGTCCGGTGAATCGACTTCTGGCTTTGGCTCAAAAAACTGCATCAAAAACTGTAGTGGCATTTTTTTTTTTTAATTATCTGTGTGAAATCACCCTTAGGAATGTCTTAGGCTTAAGAAAGAAGCCATGGTCTTTGTAGTGTTGCTCAACAAGAAAACAACATCAATAATTACATTTCCTGTTCAGGTTACAGTAGGCAATAAAAATATTACCAGGAGCTTTAGAGCATTAGTAAAAACCAGAGTAAACTGCTGCCTAATCGTTTTAGCAGAAAACTGAAAGGTATATTATCACCATTATTATTATTGTGTTTTAATATTGCTATGTATATTTTAAAAAAAAACAAAACCAAATTCCATTTCTATATTGCCGTTAAACGTTTTTTTTTTCACCATGCTGTTTTACAGACAGCTTTAGGCTCACACTTTCTAGTTAGGATGAGGGTAGTTCTACAGCAGTGATTGGCATATAATCTCTGATGTTCCTAATTGATCCTGATAGAGTGACATGAGTTCTGGAGGTTTGTAAATGGAAGTGCACAAGACAACAGAGCTCTAAAGGGTTAAAGCTTGTCAGTAAATAATGTAAACAAACTCCATCTTGCAGATATGAAACAGAGCAGGGATTGACCTCACCATCCTGGCCACTGCTAGAGTAGAAAGAGGTGGTCAGTAACTAGGGAGAATTGTGTACAAAAGCAGAAGGTTAGGTCTGCTCCTAACTTGTAAGAGACACACAATCAGAACAGCAGTGTATTTAGTAATAGTCTTTACTTTCCTTTAACTTTTCTATCACTACCTTTCAAACATTATAACCTTTTTATTTTTTTGTCAAATTAGCTGTTTGAGGGCTTGTTATTTGTGGGATGGGTTATATTTTTCCTTCTCTAAACAGATCAATCTTTGCTGATTTTCTAAAATTGCATAACATAATATGATGTCAAGAATTTGTCTTGCAATCCATTGTGGACAGTCTCGGGGGTCAATTTATGGATTTCCGCTTTTGGGAAGTGATTAAATAGCACACTGATACCAGGCTTCTCTTTAAAACTGGCCGCAGCGAGTTTTATTCAGGCACAGGAAAAATGTACAGAAACAAACATAACTAAAACCTCACCTGTTTAGCCACTACCTAAACACATAAAGCAGAGCACCCTCTCTAATGTGACCTGAACCTACCGTCCAGCATCACAAACATTAACTCATACTTTACCCAGTCTCTGGGGGCCAGAGCCTCTCTCCAGCTCCACTGCTAGATTGCAGATCACACCCCAAGGACACCCAGAGTGAAAGCCTCCAGGGGCCGGCCAAAAACCTGTCATGGAACATGGGGAGTAAGCACCTACCCAACACGTTGCCTACTCCCAATAAGGCAACGTGTTGACCCGGAGCCGACCCGGAGTGGCTGGAACAGCCACACTAATTATTAATGGCCACTAACTGCTTACTGTGGCTGACAAAATACCTGAATGGCTCCTGAACATCAAGGCCAGGTAACCTTGGTGACATATAACATGCAGTCATCCTGCTTTATACCACCTGGTGGCATAAGCATAAGCATGTGACCGCCTAAGGTTGCCCTGTCACATATCCCCCCCCCTCCTTTGATAAGGGCCATAGAACTTTTTCACGTTGTATAGCCTCCCTCCATGGTCAAAGCTCCTATACATGAAGGCCGTCTCACACAACTTAGGTTGCACTCGGTTTCTCTGGGGAAGCACCCCACTTTCCTCAGGGAATTCACTTTTTCCCCACCTGTTCCACAACACTGGAGACATACAACCCATTACCTGCCAGACAACACTGGAGTCATCCATATACTCGGCTCTTACCATATTCACCCGGGTACCTGTCATTAAGGGCAACATCCCCTCTACATCTTCAGAGGCGGAGACTAAATTGTCCACATGCAGTTCAGCCGTGGACTCATACAATGCACTCCCACCACAATGGGCAACAGACAGGTCATAGTCACTTACTACAGGTGGCACATCCCATACACAACCTGCAACAAAGATGTCACCACCTTCGGCACGTATGCTGAAATACACAGGGTTACTACTGACTACCCCAATTCTCAGGGATAATTTCTCAGAGACAACAATCTTATCACTGGGCACCTCTTAAGCTACTGAGAGCACATTCACCTGCTCACACTTCTTACTGCTTGTGTTTAGCCTCTCGCTGAAAGCCACCTACTCAAAAGTTCAGAGGAAAACCTCCATGTCTTCCCGTGCGGTCATCTTCTGTATCCCAATCTGCACCACACTTCGGGAGCTCAAGTCCTCCTCTGCGGACTCTATTGACATAGCCTCTCTCTTGGTATTAAGCTTTGCATGGAACCTCATACTGCACTCTCACTGCTCTGCTAACTACTAGGCCCACAGCTTGTTCAGCTCCCGTTGCCAGACAATCGCTTCTGTGAGGTACTTGTCCAGGAGAGTAGCACAGTTTGTATGCGAGTGTGTCTCTGCCTTGTTAGAGACCACCTTTGCTCCACAGAGCTCACAGTCACTTTTCAGCAAACACAAAATTTAGACCTCTGGCTCTTTAAATTTTGCTGTAGCAAGTCCTTATGTGTGCTTCCACATGCACCACTTCAGGCACTATATCTTGTGCCAATTCTTCAATTCTTGCACCATGGCGCCAATTCACTTGTGCCAATCTTGCCCAGTTTGTGCCAATAATGCCCATAGCATTCTTCCCTTATATGTGAAACCTCACTCTCATCCAGCCACCATCTTGGACAGTCTCAGGGGTCATTAACTCATGGTTCGCCACTTTTGGTAAGTGATTAAATGGCACATCGATACCAGGCTTCTCTTTAAAACTGGCCGCAGCCAGCTTTATTCAGACACAGGAAAAACATAAAAGAACAAACAAACATAAACAAAACCTCGCCCATCTAGCCACTACCTAAGCACATTAAGCAGTGCACCCTCTCTAATATGACCTGGACCTACTGTCCAGCATCACAAACAGTAGCTCATACTTTATCCAGTCTCCTACTGGGTACTAGCTTCTCTTAAGCCCCTGGGGACTAGAATCTCTCTCCAGCTCCACTGCTAGCTTGCAGACCACACAACCTGATTACATGGAGTGACAGGTTTTTTATAGGCCTCCAGGGACCTGCCAAAAGCCTGTCCTGGAACATGGGGAGTAGGCACCAACCCAACACATTGCATACTCCCGCTCGGTCGCTCTGCCACAAGGCCTAAAGTACAATGGCAATCCACAAAAGGTTAACATTAAGGCCGCTGAGTGTAGAAATCAAGAGAAAACAAACACACAAAAACTTTGTAACAAACAGAAAATAGACACGTGAGTGTTCAGACAAAAGTTCTTTGTCATGTAATCTGTGACACCAAAACTTCAAAAATGTCAGGATGCATTTCGAGGATCTGCAACTGCAGATAAAGAGTCAAAATGTTTGGAATACCAGATGGTAGACTAATGCTATCAAAACTGGCTATAAAAGGCTTCTTTTGATAAGTTCTGTATGGAGGACATAGTTGCTTTCACCTAGGAATATGATAAGTACTTGGGAATTTATACGTTAAATTTGGCAACCAGTTAATAGCTTACATTACACCACCTAGATTTCCTTTGAGAGATCAATGATCTGCTGGATAAATACCTTTTGCCTTCTTTTCGACAAATAATCTATTAATCCTCCCCTGTGGGAAGCCTGCATGGTTCCACAGCGACATATACTTTGATACTCGGTAGGATAAACCAAACTTTCTTCTCACCGTCTTACAAGAGATAATAGATAATCATGAAGTACAATGGATCTTTTGACTGAGGGGGGCAATTTAGATAGGAGAGTGTAAAGGGGTGCTGCTAGGTTCAAAGATGAGCCCAGATCTAGTTATTGAGAGGGCCATGTCTTAAGAGTCTTTAGCCGACACAAAAGGCACAAGGATGATGATATATCTGACTCCGTCACGGGAGAGGAAGTATCAAAAAACAGAGCTCATCTTTTTGTATTACTGCTCCTGAGTAAATAATGGTCGATACAGAGATAATAGTATGGCTCAAGGAAGAAGGTACACCCAGTGGTTGTCAATGGCAACAATATTGGGGTAGATATAACTTATTGGCTAACTTTTTAAACCCTTTCTGTGAAGAAATGGAAAAAAAGCAAAACAATTTTGCAATTATCTGTTATAGTTGAATTTTTTCTTTTTACTATGCAGCACAAATAATGTGTTATGTTTACCGTGGGGTTTGGTATGATATAGGGATACCAGATATGTATAGTCTTTTTATGTTTTACTACTTTTGCAGATTAAAAACACCTAAAACATTTTTTGATTGCTTTGTCGATGTAGCCATAGCTTGCTTTATGTGAGATGATTTTATTGAAGCCATTTTGGATACATGGGACCTATAAACTCTTAATTTTTGGTTTGAAAAGATGAAAAAAAAGACAAAAATGGCATTTTTTTCCTTTTTTATTTTTTTGTATGACATTCGCCATAAGGCTTCAGTAAAATGTCAACCTTATTATTTTGGTTATTATGATCACGGTGATACCCTGTGTGTATTTTTTTTTCTTTAGTTACAACTTCAAAATAAAATCAATTTCAGTGGAAAAAATGTGTTCTATTGTGGTTTTCTTTTTACAGTACACATTTTGATTTTACTTTGTTGTTATTTAGCTTTATATGTATTTTATTTAGTCCCATTAGGGAACTTTAGATTGCGATGATTAGATCGCTCGTATACTGCGTATACAAACACATTACTGTGAACATGGCCTAAGCTATAGCAAGTCTTGGGGCCTTTGTTAGGCTATTGGTGGCCATGGCAAGGTTAGGCACCTGTCGATCATGTTTGAGGGTTCTGATGAATAACAGAGAGAGCACGATTCATCTATCAAACCAATAGCGACCATGATCAGAATTATCTCATATCCTGGCCAATACTGCAGGAGCCCTACTATATGTCAACGCCGGACTTCTCCAGTGATCATACAAGCACAACTCATGTGCCGGAGGGATCACCATGTTGTACCTGTTAAGTACTTAAGCCCCGTGACGTGCAGATACCTTACAGTGCCTTTAGGTGTTTTGACATCGCAAAGTCCAGACCATAACGTAAGTGAATATTATTACTGCTAAAGGGGGATCTGATTGCTGCTAAAGGAGGATTTACTGGTTACTGAAGAGATCCCTTATATTTTCTCTGCACTGTGAAATTATACTCACTTTGCTCAATAAAACACATGAAACCATATTTTATCAGTAATCCTGGTAATTTCAAATAGTTCTCATTTTTCAAGTTGCAACAGTACCTCCCTTTTTTCTTATCCTAGATATTTATGGGATATCAACTGAACATGTCATGAATGTCTCATAGATGCAAGTACCATGTCTGAGACCAAAATCTGGAGTATTGGGGTCCCCTGACTTTGACTATTCTGCCTGGTCCTGACAGTGCTGTGAAAAGAGAAAGCCATACGAGCATGGCCATTTTTCCATTCACAGCAAACAAGTCACTCAGGATGAGATGATTGGGAATGCCCACTCAGCCAGTCACTGTTTGAGGTTGGTCCCTGCTATGGCCAGCAATTAATTTGGCTAAGTGGGCATTTCCTGTGTGTCAAAATCAGGCACCAGGAAGCGGAGATCATTGGAAACCTGAGCAGTGTCATACTGCCAGCAGCTGGCAACCAGAGAGATAAATAAGACTTATTTAATCTCATACAGCCAACAGCAGGGAACCGGGGAGATAAATAAGACTTGTTTAATTTTGTTCACCAAGTCTGCCCCTTTTAAATAAAAAATATATAAAATTTAAGCAACCACCTTAAAGCGAAGTGATTGAAATGGTATTAAAAGTTATTGCGTTTTTTTATGGCTGGCTGCTAGCCTTTAAATAAAACATACCAGATGGCAGTGAAAATGTGGTTGTTGAAGTTGAATGATATAATGTCATTTCCACTCATCTAATGTGACGATATAAAATAGTTCTCTGACTCTTATACTTCAAAGTGCAATATCATTCCTTGTCTGCCTTAGCAACCATTGTAGTAAGGATGTTGACACTGAATGTAATCATCATTTTAATCCTAGGTGCCCGAAGAGACATAGACCCAAGACAGAGACACCTCTATAAGGTGACAAAAGCAGGGATAAGTCAAAACAGGGATAAGTTGTTAAAATTATTTTTCTTGCTTCTGGAAAAATTAAAGAGCTTATTATTATAATTATTTATTTTTAAGTAAAACCCTATTTCCCAGGGTCTGTACATTTGAGGGGAGTACACAGCCACAAGGACATACTTACAGCTCAATATCTGGACTATAGACTGAACCCAATAGGAGGCAACATAAGCCCCTGTGCTCCTTGGGAAAGATATAACAGTTGCAGATAACTAATGAGCAGAAGCTCACACACCCCTTCACTATGGTAACATCTGAATAATCAAAAACTGCTACTGTAAGTACCAGCTCACACCAGAATGCAAAAAAGCCACAGTATAATACATGGGGAGATCACACAAATACTGATAAGACAACAACTCACACACCTTCTATGTATGATAGGGGTATTTGTTGCTATTATAATTGCATGTAGATAAGGCGATACAATGACGCCTCTAGTATTCGATTGGGCAGGTTTTTGAGTAAATAATGTCCCATTATTCTGTGATTTTTTTTTATAAAAAGTGGGTACTCCCCTCACATTTTTGTAAATATTAGATATTTTCATGGGACAACACTGAAGATATGACACTTTAATACAATGTAAAGTAGTCAGTGTACAGCTTGAATAACAGTGCACATTTGGTGTGCCATTAAAATAAGGCAACACACAACCATCATTATCTAAAACACTGGCAACAAAAGTGAGTACACCCCTAAGTGAAAAAGTCCCAAAGTTTCAATATTTTGTATGGCCTCCATTGTTTTCCATCACTGGCTTAACTCTCTTGAGCTTGGAGTTTAGTAGAGCTTTACAGGGTGCCACTGCAATCCTCTTCCACTCCTCCATGATGACATTACAGAGCTGGTGGATGTAAGAGACCTTGCGCTCCTCTACCTTTCAGTTAATTCTTAATAGGGTTTAGGTCTGGAGAAATGCTTGGCCAGTCCAGAACCATTTTCTTTAGTAAGTCCGTTTTT
>JAODAL010020522.1:0-69224 GCA_025379985.1 Phyllomedusa bahiana
ACTATGGGGGTCGGTAAAATTTTAAAAAATGAAAAAAGATTTTAAAATAATTTTTTTCTGAAAAAATTATTTAAAAACCCCAGTAGAAAAAGTCTAAAAAAATTTTTGGGTTTTTTATGTTGCCCTTTTTCCGGGACACCCCATAACTTTTTTATTTTGCTGTGTGCAGAGCTTTGTGAAGGGGCCCTTTTTTTTTTGGGGGATGATTTTGAAGTTTTTTTTGGTACCATTTGGGGTGCATATAAAAGCTTTTTAAATTAAGGTTTTTTGAGATTTTTTTAAACAAAAAAACAGCAATCTTGGTAGTTTTTTATTTTTTTTTTTTTAAAGGGCGGCCCTGTACGGTATATAGGGCATGGTAGCTTTACTCAGCAGGTAAAACGTTTTCCCCCGATACCCAATTTTTATATTTTTTTTTATTTTTTAAATTGCTTTTAAAAAACAATAAAAACACTTATTCAACCGGGAAAATACTTTTTTTGCATCCCCCAATATCTGAGACCTAACTTTTAAAATTTTTTCTGTGCTTGGAGTGGGGTGGGGGATTTTTTTCGAAAAGAGTTGCTTTTTTTATTAGTATCTTTTTTGGGGGGGACAAGGCCTTTTTAATCGTTTTTAAAACCCAAATTTTTTTGGAAAGGCCGGGTGAAAAAATACTGCAACCCAAAAGTAGGGGTTAAAAATTTTTTTTTTTTAACAGGGTCCCCTTTCAGTATCCGTGATAATTTATTTTTCCCTTTTTTTTTTTCGCAAACGTTTTTATGGCGAACCCTTTTTATAAATTTTTTTATTTTGGGAAGGGCATTTTAAAAAAAAAAAAAAAAAAAAAAAGGTGTTTTTTTTTGTTTTAAAAAAAATATTTATGAAACGCAAAATTTTCTGAGAGCTATACATTTTTTATTTTTCCATATACAGAGCTGTATAAGGATTTTTTTTTTGCGGGATAACTGACGTTTTTTAAATTTGGTTTCTACCTTTTGGGCTTTTTTGGGAGTTTTTGAATTTGCTTTTTTTTCCCATTTTAATGGGGCGGGGGGGATGAACCCAATAATCTTAATTCTGTGATTTTTTTTTTTTTTTTTTTTTTTTACGGGGGTTCACCTACGGGTTTAAATTTAAAAACCTGACAGATTTATAGGGCGGGGTTTTCTTTACCACGCGGCGTCCCAAAATTAGGGGTTTTTATTATTTTTTTTTATCCCCCCTTTTTGGGGCAAATTGGCGTTTGAAAAGGGGGAAAAGGGGGGCGGTGTAGTGTTTTTATTTTATTTTTCGTTTTTGTTTTTTTACTTTTTTTTCCCCAATTTTTATTTTTATTTTCCCCTTTGGGGAAATTTTGAATGAGAGATTTTTAGATCTTCTTTTCTTTTGGTATCAGTGCAAGTTTGGGTTGGGGGGGAACCCGGTTCCTTTTGAAAAACTGTCAGTCAGATGCCGGGCCTTTGCCCATGGGGCAGGGGCCGGGCATCGTGCGTAAACAGACAACCCGGAAGGCATTTTTTGCCCCGTGCTGTTGTCAGGGGGAACAAGAGCTGCACGGATCCCCCCGGGACCCGGGCGTTTCCCGGGCTGACAGAGACGCGGGAAAAAAAGCGATCCCCTCCCGGTCTCCCTTAGTTTTTGGCGACCCGATGTCACGAAAAATTAAAGGGGGTTAACCCCCCCCCCCCGGGGAAATCCGGGGCCCGGGGCCACGCTGCGGGTTGTCGCTGAAAATTTTCAGCTGAAACCCCGGGGCCGATCGGGGAAAACCGCTTTAGATTTGGGCGCGATCCTCGGGGACGTACCATAGTCCAGGTGCTTTTTAACCCCAAAACGCCGGGAAACGTAGGGGTTTAAGTCTAAGGTGAAAAGGGGGTTTTAACCGGACGGGGGTAAAGAAAAACCCTATGTTCTATGGGGGCCCGCCGGATCATTTCCCCCGTTTTTGTCTGCTTCGCCCAGGGGTTTTCCGGGGAGAAGGGGCAACCTAGGCAAAGTGGGAAAAGCACCCCAAAGCGTGTGCGTCTCTCTCCCCCCCTTTAAACATTTCGGCCCTGATCGGAAATGAACCAAAAACCCAAATTTTCAAGTTTCGCATTCTTGGACCCCGGGTTTTCCGTTAAAAAAATTCCTGGACATCCCCCGGGTGTCCCCAACACTGCCTTCCTGGGGTTCCCCTGAAGAACCTTGTCCATTTCCCCCAAAAAGTGGAGGATCCTCCTGCCCCAGTTTTTTCCCGTACTGGGGCCATTGTCCCTCCAAATTTGGGGCACTTCACAAAAAAAGGGAAAAGGTTCTATGTGTTACCCCGTTTTTTCGCCCGCCCTTTGGGGTTTTTTCCATGGCTGCAGCGCCATGCCCCGGGGTTGTTTTGACTGGCAGCCGGGCGGGGGTTCTTGCGATGGGGCTCGGGAGTGTCGGTCCGTTGTTTGGTGAAAACCTCGCCAGGTGCCAGCCGCTTTAGGTACCAGCTAAGCCTCTAGCGGCCTTCCGCGCCTTTTAAAGGAGTATGCTGATGTCTTCCCCGGAAGCGGGCCAGGGGGACCCTGCCGCCCCCTCTTTTCCTTTTGATTTTCCATTGCCCTATTCCCCGGTTTCCACCCCTTCCTGGGGCAGGGGTTCTCCCCCCCAAGCCATGTAAAAAGAACTTGGGTGAGAATCCCCAGAAGGGGTTTATTCGGAAGTCCCATCCCCGCGGGGGCGGAAATTCTTTTTTCGTGGAAAAGGCCCGGAAACCTTGCGCCCCGGGTTTGATTCCGGGGTTTTGGAAAAAAAAAAGATCACGGTGTGAATGGTACCCTTTTACCTTTAAATCACGGAGTTATTGATGGGGTTCTGCAGGGCCCCAAGGGTTTTCCCCCCAACCCTGGTTCTAAAAAGGGGGGCCTACAATTTGGCCCGTATCCGAAAGGGCGATGAATGGAAGAGGGCCCTTAAACACCAGGGCGGCCACTTCGGGTACCGGGTTTTTTTGCCATTCGGATGGGAATGCCCCTTTGCCGTTTTTAAAGGAGCTCTTTTGAAGACATTTTCAGGGGATCTTCTCTACACCTGCGTATGGTCTTTTGGGACGATATTTTGGTTTACCCCCTGACCTGGGGGACCCACATTGTATGTCCTTTCCAGGTGGTGAAGGGGGCTCCAAAGAAAACACCTGTTTTGCCAAGCTGGAGAAGGGCCTCTTTCCCCCAAACCCACCCTTTCCCCGTTTCGGGGGGTACATTTTTTTCTGTTCGGGGCCTACAGAGGGGTCCGGGCAAAGCTGTCACCCGTGTTGCAGGGGCCCCAACCCCCGTGGGGTTTGGTGCCTACAGCGTTTTTTGGGGGTTTTCGAAAAACTTTTTCCCCAAATTTTTTATTCCCCCCCTTTTTCTAGCTAGTGGCTCGTTAGTGGTCCCCCTAAAAAAACCGCAACCCACGCGCTGGCCCCCCAAAAAGTAAAAGGGGGGCATTCCCCAAACTAAAGGGTTTTTTGCCTTTACCTCAGAATCTTTTCCTCCGCGGCCCGGGGACCCCGAAAACCCTTCCCCCTTAAAAAGTGGATGCCCGTAGTGGGGGCCGGACCCACCCTTTCCCCAAAAAAAAGGGCCCCAAACCGGGGCAAGACCTTTAACGTGGGGGCTTCTTTTCCAAGACGTTCCCCCAGGCCGAAAGGAACTCACGATAGGCGCCCGTGGTTTTTGGGGCCTTTCAAGATGGTTTTGGAAAAGAGTGGCACTCCCTATTGGGGGGGCTGCCACCCCCATCTGCATCTATTCGGACCACAAAAAAACCCTTTAATACCTCCAGAAGGCTCCCGCGACTTTAAACCCCCCCAGGTAGGGGGTCGCTATTCTTCTCCCGGTTCGGGTACCAGATTCACTTTTCCGGGCCCGCGGGGGAAAAAAACATCAAGGGGGGGCGCCCTTTCCCCGGGGGGTTTGACCGGGGGGTGGGGGGATGAGGGTCTACTCCAGAGAATATAATTCCCCCAGAACGGCCCTTTTCTCGGCTTTCTCCCGTTGACCTCCCGGGGGTTCCCCCAAAAGGGGGGACCTACGTAGCCCCGCTCTCCGCAGACGCATCCTGAAATGGGGCCATTTCTCTTTTGGGCCCGGGAAACCCGGCGCTCGGAAAAGTTCCCGTTGATTTTCCCCGGTTTTTATTGGGGGGCCCGAGCTGTCAAGGTTTTTAAAAGGGTTTTTGTTCGGCCCGTAATCCTTGTTTCCCGCAAAAAAGAAGCCTCGTCACAAGCCGGCGGCCAAAAACCCTTAACCCCTTTCCCGGGCGCAACCTTGGACCAACATTGGGGATGGACTTTAAACCAATCTCCCCCCCCTTTGGCTGGAAACACCCTCCCTTTGGGTGGGCTCGATCGGTTCTCCAAAGGGGGGGCCTTTTTTTCCCTCTGCGAAAACCCGCCCCGGCCACGCGCCTGGCGGAGCTATTTTTCCAACATGTGTTTTCCCTCTGCATGGGGTCCCCCAGCAAATAGTCTCGGTTCGGGGAGTCCAGTTTTTTTCCAAGTTTGGCGTGCCCTGTGTTTCCCAAATCCCGGTGAAGCTTGGGCTTCTCGTCTGCTTACCACCCCCGGCAAAAGGGCCCGGTTTGGGGAGGAGTAAAAAACCCGGGGTTTTGGGGGGTTATCTTGGCCCACTTCGTTTTTGCACGCCAAAAAACGATTGGTCCAATTGTTGCCTTTGGGGGGGAGTTTTTCGTACAAAATCCCGGGGCCAGGGAAACCCCCCAGGGGGCTCTCCCTTTACATTGTTTACGGGTTTTCCCTCCCCCCCCCCACCCCCTTCCCCCTGGAATTTTCCAGCCCAGGTTCCTGCGGCGGGCGCACTGGTTCGGACATAAAAAACCCATTGGTCCCAGACCCGCCTAATCTTTCTCCCCGTTCCCCAAGGCGCACGAAGACCCAAGCCCACAAAAGGAAAAAGTCCTCCTCCCGTCTTTCCCCAGGTGACAAGGTGTGGCTGTCGGCCGATATTTTCCGTCTTTGATGCCCCCCTTTAAAAAATTTGGGGCCCCCCTTCCCGGGGGCCCCTTTGAGGTTACACTCGCATTAATCCGGTTTCTTTCAAACTCCGGCTCCCCCCCCCATGAGAATTTTAACTCGTTCCACGTCTTTACTAAAAACCCCCGGGCCTTTTAACCCTTTTTCTCTGAAGTTATTCCCCCCTCCAAACCCAAAAGTGATTCTTCCAAAAGTCTTTGAAGTCAAGGAGATCCTTTCGTTGAGGGGAACTAAAAGGGAAAATTACTTTCTGGTAGGGCTGGGGGGGGGTTTGGCCCCGAAAAAGGGGGTCTTTGGGGGCCGGGGAGAAAAATTTTTTCCGGAAAACCGTAATTCATCCAAAAGATTTCTTCGGGTCCCGTAAAAGAGGGGGGCCCAAAAAGGGGGGGTACGTCCCCGGCGCCCTGCGCCTCTGTCCCGGGTGCAGGCGGTCCGTGCTGCGGCTCCCCCGCGGAGCCCCGTCCCGCACGTCGGGTACGGGGTCCGCTTTGTCCAGTCCCCCCCCCAAAAATTACCCGGCCGCGCTCCCTGCTCCCGTCGGGCCCCGTCTCCCGATGCGTGGCTCCGCCCCTAAAGGGCGCGGGTGGGCCCCCCTGCTTAAAAAATTTTAAAAGGGGAAATGGCCGGTAAATTTGGGGATTTTTCCCGGGACTGCTCCTTTTAGGTCTGGCCCCTTCCGCCGGCCCCGCCGGATCCTTTGTTGTTTTACCTCTGGAGAAAGCGGCCTAGACTTGTCTGGTTATCCGTTTTTTCCGTACCCCCCTTTCCTACGTTTATCGACCCGAATCTTGAGCCTGCCCTTTACCTTTTTGCCTGTTTCCCGTTTACGATCCAGGCCGCCCGTCCGAACCCTTTTGCCTGTCGAATCTGTTCTACGTCTACCCTTGGCCGCCACCGCAGGCAAGTCCCGTCAGTGGAAACGACCTGGTAGACTCCCGCCGCAGCAAGTCCATCCCGCTTTGCGGCGGGCTCTGGTGAATACCGGGACCTACTTAGATTCCGTTCCCTGGTGTGGGCTTCCACCATCGTCTGCGGTGGTCCAGCGGATCCACTACCCGTCCGTTACAATAACTGCTTACCCCAATGCAGGTGATTTGCTTACAAGGAGTTTGTGGAGCCTGGAGCTGACAGCTCTGCAGCCAGGAGAAGCATGCAGGAGGTCTGCAGAGCTGACATCCTCTCCCTCCCACTGCTCACACACAATGATGTCACAACTCTTCAGTGAGGAGAGACATGCCTACTGAGAGGAGAGGCACGCCTACCGAGAGAGACTCGCCCCTGGAGTTGAAGCTGTCAAAGCGTTCAACAGCTCAAGTCTGCGAAAGCTTGTAATGATAAAACACCTTTAAACAGCTGCCTGCTGATAAATATTAGGTTGGCTTTAATCCCATTCAGAGTGCAAGGCTCAGCGAGTTGGCTATAGCTTGGGGAACACTACACCCAATAGGTGGCACTGCTGAGTCCTACCTCATATCCCATGACCCTTTTTACATATATAAACATTTTAGTGGAACATCTAATGGTGTCTCTCCCTAGTAGGAAGCATTTCCCCTTTTGAGCTACGTCTGGAGCCTCACTAAGCTAACCAGTATTCTACTCTTCACTGACAGGAGGGAGGGGGACCCCAAAACAGCTGTCTGCAAATGAATATCTGATTGACTTTGATCCCATTCACACTGCAAATCTTAGTAAATCGGATGTGACTTGAGGAAACCTACAACAAAGCGGTGGTGCTGCAGATTCCTAGATCATTTCCAATGAACCTTCTTAAATGGTATATAAGGCACCAAAGCTAGTAGCACCGACTATAGGAAAAAGGGAGGGCGGAAAAAATAATTAACATGCCTTGACAACTAGAGTTTCTCTAGGACATCACAGGTCTTCTTTAAAGGGTATGTCCGCCTGTGCAACTAAGTTTTTCCTAGGATTAGAAATCCAGCAGCTTCACAGATGGTCTTGATTAAAAGTTTTCTAGTCTTGTTTCTGCCGTTGCTACACCAAGTTAGGTGTCTCCATGGTAAAAGGCTACAAACAAATCCTCGGCAGTCTGACTCTTTCCTTCATCTCTCCTCTAATGCTTGTTAATCTATATTGGATACGCTAGATAAAAGGGGTATGGCAAGAGGATCTAACAACACAGGTTTTATTGTCTGTTAACATGAAGATGCATATATGCACATTCATGTATATAGCCGACAGGTACAGAATATTAATGTAGATATCGTGCAAAATTGCTTTATTTTCATTTTAAATCCATGGGAATGTGTTGCTTTTAAAAAAGGAAGTTCATCTTTGAGCATTATATTACAGTTTATACATAATACACATGAAAAATAATTTAGAATTACATGCCAGCTACTGATTCTAGATTAAAAAGATTTTCAACTACTATAACATTGCTTGCCAAATTAGTGGAGGGTGTCAGAAGTGTAACCTCTCCTACATCAATCCTATGCGAGGACTGAGTGGACCAGGCACTCCAGCAAGTACAACATCTCCTCTACACATTTTGTAGTGACTGTGCAAGGTACTACAATGCTGTCCAATTAACGCTAGTAAGTGAGCTGCAATAAAAGATGACCAGCACCAAAAGCATGGCAGGGAACGGCACTGCGGCTACTACACATCCAGTGACGTGATGGGTAAACAATGAAGGGGATGCAGAGTTCAATGAAGTGCACGGGAACTTTCAATCACTTCATCAGCAGGGGCCCTGGGAGTTGGACCCTTTCCAACCTTGTAGTAATGGCCTATTGTAAGGATCTCTCATCAATATTAAAATCTCAGACGAGCTCTAAAGGGCTCTTTCCCACACAATATTTTTGCTGGAATATTACATGTTTTCAAATGGATATTCAGACTTCAATGTAATATTTAGCGGTGTGAAAAAATAAAAAAATAAAACACCACAGACAGCAGTGTAGGCGTACAGACAGTCATAATATGGGCGCTTTTGAGCATCTGTATAATAGACAATTGGACCTCCACATGAACGCACCATGTGCTCTAACGTGTTCCAAGTCCACTTCATATGACCATAGGATCTACACGTGCTGCATCCATAACATGGGCCCAATAAAGTACCCATAATCTAGCCACCTAAAAATATCCTCTGTGTGTTTTTTTCGACAATATTTAATTCTTCTCCAATACCCCAACCCAACTCATGACACGTTTATGTCCCAATAGATTTATTGGAAACCAGCATCATAGATGATATGGTGAAGATTTTTTCAATGTGGATCCGTAATTCTGCGTCACAAAAAAACAAAACACTCATTTGACAATTTCTACACAGATTTCACGCAGAAACCTAGTTAATTAGCATGGATTAACCCTTAACAGGCATAAAATGATGAGCAGAAATCTACTCCGACTTCTGCCGCAAATTCCGAAAGGAATGTTCAAAAGGAAAAGCAGCGTTTGTCTATTGCTTTCTACTGGTACCAATTCTGAGAGAAAAGAAAAATGTTTCCTGTAGGAAAGGATGGGACTGCCACCTGCTGAACACACTACAATATGAATGTAGAAAATTCATGTTAAAATGTATTTTATGTTTTTGTTTTGTTTTTTACATAAAGGCACACTGCTGTGTGTGGCCAAACTGACGGGGATAACTAATGTCTCCAGATATGTTGTGCCTACAGGCAAGATGCCTAGTGTAGAAACCACACTTCTTTGGAAGTAATACATTTCAGATACTTAAAGGGGTTGTCTCACTATATTGATTCATCTTACCTCAGTTCTGTTTTCTTGGTTTCATTTTAAATTCAGGGGTGTGTTTACTGGCTTCCACTAGGCTGCAGTAGAAGCCAGGTCTGTAGCTATAGCAACCAGCACTGGCAGCCTATCAGGAGAGATCAAACAGGTCTGTAGCTATAGCGACCTGAGGAGTTCATGCAGCCCATACAAGAGGGGATATTTAGTAATAGGTAGGATACTGTTAATGGACATATATTGCAAAGCGACTTGTTTTTGCAAGATCTTTAACATAAATAGCAATCCTTGTAGTGAGACAACCCCTTTAAGAGGCAGTTCTATCTGGCATGTTCACTGGAAGGCCCAAGTCTGTGACAAAAATAAAAGCAAAAAAAATTATGTTCCAACTTGACCTTGCTCAGTGTAATGGGTTGGATAACGACTAAATACTATAGTAAGAAATAACTGGAAATGGTCAACGCTAAAACATAAAGCCCCGTTCACACTATGGAAATTTACATAGATTTTGGTGTGAAATTCACACGCATTCCACACCAAAGTGACATCACAATAAGTAACATCTGCAAAAAAAAACGATATTGGTGAACAAGACATGGTTTATTATCATTAAAATCTGCATAAAAAATCTTCTGTAGGGGAGGAAAAAAAAAAAAAAAAGGTCAATAAGCCCTATCAAGACATAGACAGCAATGTAATTTATTATGTAACAGAAAGTCCAGGAAGGACATGAGAAACTAATAATCAGAAACTCACGGAAGGACATGAGGGTGGCTGGCAACCAGTCTGCTCATAGCAACACACAACCTCTCGTGCAGATCGTGGTTCACCTGACCTCCAGCTTTAATACATTCTGCATTTCTCTCCAGAAGATCTAAAAGCAAAGGTCGAAGCTGTCGCCCAATCAGCAGGGTGCACTCCTTGTCTAGGAGCAGCTGCGCTAGCAGGCTCAAGATAGATTCTCTGTCCTGGGGAGTCCATATCTGAAAGACAGAAGACCAACGGGTAACATCTGCACGTTCTAGGTAATTTAACCTGCAGAAAAGCAAAAGGTTGCTGCTCAGGCTGAACATTGTACACAAGATCTTCAAAAGCATTTGAAAATAATAACTTATTAAAAAAACATTCATTTTAGACCCACATAATAGGCGGCTTTATTTTCACATGCAGCCGTGAATTATAGACCTACAGATGTGTCCTTCCTTGATTGGGAACCTCTCATGGGAAACATTTCCACCTACCCTTAGTGCAGTGATCTCCAATTCACTGGAGAACAGCCAATGCAAACTGCCTTTTCCCCTGCTTGTCAATGAAGATCCAGTCTATGCTGTAGTACAGCTATATACAGCAAAGCTGAGAAGACTGAGCATTGTGGAGAAGTGATGTTATGGATTTGGAAAGAGAAATATTTCATATACTGGATGGTACTGAGGGGACTGGCTAGTACCATTTTTCTTCACTCCTACAGATCCCGTGATACAATTAATTTTCCAACTATTGGCAGAAGAACTTACTGGGGACTAGACTTATGGTTGCAAGGGGTGGTGGAGTTGTAGGAAGAAAACAGACATGGGTCACGTGACACTGATCAGAAGTCTGCCCACAATAGCAGTGATTCTTTTTGGTAACAAAATAAAAAAAAAAAGTTGAAAGATGCAAATTTTTCATATGAACATGACTTGAGATAACCCCTTGAAAGGACAGCTGCCACTATGACATGGCTATGATAACTTATTAAAGTTAAGGTGGCCACACATCAGATGACTATTAGCCAGGGCCACTGATTTCAGAGTAACTGGACCATCATCTAATGGGGCTCTTTTATCAAAGCACACAAGATAGAATTTTGGTGCAATTTGCACCAAAAACAATGTCGTACATGCTTTACACAACATTTACTATGTTTTTTCAACAATTTCTAAACACTTTCCCGCCTTGTCCGAAAGGGAATAGACCTCTGTAAAAGCAATGTGGCCTTGTGTGCAATGCCATGCGCTAAAATTTTGGCACAGTTATTGCCATAAAGTAATCCAACTTAAAAATGGTCTCAACCACTACTATGTTGCCTAGAGTACAATAAAACCAACTGAAAAACATACTGTAAATGAAACAGAGATGCGAATTTGAAGTTTGTGCGACTAGATATATAAGATCAAGGGCTGGTCAAACTCGCCTCCAGCTGTTGGGAACTACAAACTCCTATCATGCCCACTGTTATAAGATTATATAAAATGTGCATGGATGGCAGGTTGTATTTCCCAACAGCTGGAGGGCCGCAGTTTGACACCCCTGATATAAATGCTTGTTTACCTTTACGAATTGGACTTATGAACGACATTTGGCCACTGTTTGATACTCATATAGACACTTAGGATTATTCTTTATTCCTAAACCTGATAAGGCTGAAAATTCACCTTAACCCTCATTGTGCTGGTTTCCAAACTCCTGTTTAGCCCGGAAAAATGACTTGTGAAATCATGCAGATTCAGATCCCTTCTCTGTATTTTAGTTCACTAACAGATTTGTATGCAGGTGTCCCAGAGGCGTAGTGAACAGTCAATCATCATTAGACTATCATAATTACAACTAGGAAAATCAGTGGCTTCATTTATTCAGCACACAGGACTATTCGTTACCCTGTAAAACTTCTAATTGGTAGATGGTGACCTTTTAATAATTGTGTTGCTACACATCACCGGATTAGCAAAAATCTGGTCATTTCTAGACATTTGCTGAGGTAGGAAAACCCCTCGTCTAAAATAATTGTTTCCTGTTCTTTTGAATACTAACAGCAGGCTGTTTCGCTGAGTCTATATCTTCAATTGTCTTGTTATATAACTAGCAACTAGTGTGAGTCTTATCAAACTGGAAGAAACTTTTATAGTCTTAGGAACACCAGAAATGTGATGGCTGGGACATATTAAGCAATTAGGACCAGGTTCACGACTATCTCATTACCAGGCAACTATTTCGAGCCCGTAATTCACGCCATACTGCGCGAATTACGGCTGAAATCAGGCTGTGGAGTCGAATCGTGCCTATTTTTGCAGGAGTCCGAGTCGTTCCCAAAAAATGGAGATTCCTAAAATAAATATAATAAAAAGGTCCAGTTAGTATCTCGATGGCAGAGCAAAGAGCAAGAGGAATTGTGCGGTACCGGGCCAGTGGCTACTGCTCCGTAATCTTCAGCCTCATCTACATGGAGGGCGAGTGTAATTGATGAACTATGGAGCGCAGGCAAATGCTGCTGTCTCCGGGGGTGGAGAAGATTCTGCTCTCCCAGGCAAACACCTTTTCATCAAAATTTTTCTGACTCACCTGTTTTCAAAGTAAAGGCTATATTCACACACGGGAGATAACTGCAGGGCCAGTGTGGCCGGGGCGGGAGCGCGAGGGGGCCGGCAACCTTGCTGGCCCATAGACATTTCAATTACCAGCTCGTGTATACCCGCTGGATAATTCACATGTTCACTTATCTCCCCGCCCGGCGGAATCGCCAAGCAGGAGAGGAGACTAATCCATAGTTCTCTATGAGAAACTGTTGTTTACGAAATGAATCGGGCCGTTTCATTCAGCCCGTAATTTGTCGCACTTCGTCATTTAATCTACGGACCGAAATACGGCCCTTTTAACAGCCGTGTGAAAGCCGAAGATTCACCAATCATACAACACACAACACTCGTTGCTGGAAGCGCCCACTCTTTATACACTGACAATTGTTAGAATGATTCCCCCAGTTTGGTCAATCTCTCCCCCGCTTTGGCCACCAAACCAAGTTAGTGTAGAGAGGCCGTTCTTCATCCTGTGAAATAATGAGACTCAGATGTGCAGGTTCGATGTATATGAGATCTGTGAGGCGATACTATTTCTCAAACAATTCAATAGACTCCAACAAATGTTCCTGGCAACATAGTTTTGCATATTTACAATCTTTTTTTGGTGTCCTAAAGTCCATGTCCAATAAATCTATTATGTTACACTTACAACAAAAGGGTAACAATGTTACTTGAACTTGGGACTTCAGGCTCCAATATGCTCACTATCCATCTAACAGCAGCTTTGAACATGACGAGCTACTGTAAATTGGTATATACCGTCATCTTACATCTTATACAAAAAATACTTACTGCTAAATATTTAGCATTTGCTTAGTTATAGTTTTGCCCTCCAAAAAATCAAAGCACATTTAATTTTTATTATTTTGTTAGTATTTGGGAAATCCACTTTGGTTTCTTCACTCTGCCTGAATCACTCTGCGCTGAATACAGCAGTTCTAGAGCACATCTGACCAAAATCTGATCTCCAGGATACTTCTATCTACACATTCTCCATGTTGTGTGCAGACTGGACTTGGATACAAATACAGCATTTTTTTCAAACGTCTACCCACAAGTGTTCAAAAAGATCAAACATTGTTACCCCTTTTGCTTAATCAGTGTACTGTTCTAACTAAATAAGCTTGAGTAATAGTAATCATAAGGTGATAAACAGCCTGCATGTTACCATTTCCGACAGTCAAAGTTATTACTTAAAAACATGCGCCGGTGTATGCGAGGTGAGTCCAGGCAGTCGGGAGTCGATGTTTGGGAAATTGAGATATCGGAGACGGGGCTTCGGCTTAGCCGACTCACAGTCCTGGCTGAAATACATCTCCCACGTCATTACGAGTAGATCCACAGTCTCTCCAGAGAGTACTATGGGTTACGTCTCCTCACCTGTACTCTCGCACAATACGGCGAGCGGTAGAGAGAAAGTGACGTCAATTACTTCAGATGCCGACAAAAATGTCAATGTCTATGGCCGGCGGACTGGAACCCGCCCTCCCCCCCCCTCCCTGCGTACATTGCGGTCTGACAATACGTCCACAATTTGCAAGCTGTGTGAACAATAGCCTTTTTCTCTAAACCTTTCATACTGATAAACAATATGTATCAGTTGCAATCAGTCGTCCAATAGAAGAATAGGTTCATTTTCGCTGAATAAAGAATTTCAACTCCGTCTTGGTTCAGCAACATAGCAACTCCTATACAAAACTAGAACCATGAGTCCAAATCATTTAACGATTCAATCCTTGGCCTAGGGGGTATTACCCTATCAAGTACAATAAAACGAAGAACGACGCTGTTAAATGAAAGGGAAATTGAATTGGTTTCGGGGGGGGGGGAGAGATGGAGGGGGGCGGCGGGGGCGTAGCTGAGGAGATAAATAAATACATATATAATATATATATTTGCTTACCTATACACAAATGTTCCTTATGAACGGCATTTGGCCACTTTTTGATACTCATATAGACACTTAGGATTATTCTTTATTCTTAAACTTGAATAAACTGTATATATTTCCCTACCTTTAATTGTAAATTTAGGCGATCTTATAATGGTGTTTAAGGTTAGGTTCCATGTGCTGGGTCGCCCTTAACGGGGTCGAGGTACCACCCAATTGCAATAGTGAATGTAGGGTACTACGTCCCTGTATTTTTATGTAATAGGTAAGTATATGGTTTTGTCTTCATATTTATTTTATCTGATTCAATGTAAAAACTAAGTTATTATGGCACATCTAGGCAACATAGTACAAACTTGAGATTCTGGTCATTATGCGTTGATAGCATATTTATACTGTGGAGCACCCTTTCAGGGATACATCTAGGGTTTTTCTGATTTTTTTCGAAACTTAAAGGGGTTTTATCGTTAACAAAGATCATGTCTCAGATTGATGGGTACAGTAAACAACTAAGCACTTTTTTAATTGTTGCATTACCTCTGCTACACTTGTTTAGCATATATGAGCAATCTCATGTAATAGGATCATCCATCTCTGCGCTGTTTTGCTGGTCAGACAAACTCCCTCTTGTCGATTCATCGCACCCTGACACGCCCCCTGCACCGTGTATACTGGCCTGGCTGACAATTCATATCAGCCTGTTGGGATACGCCCCTAGAACAGCGCACAACGCCCGTCCACGCCCCCTCGCGCTGTGCGTTGCTGCCTGCACACTTGTTTAAATTCACCCTCTGAGGCGTAAAAACGATACGTGCGCAACCAAAGTCTGCTGGCTCTCGTACTCCATCTCCCAACTTTAAGGTCAATGTTATTTCTGGCAATTACTGGCTGTTTAATAAGGTCTTTTGCCAAAGGTTGTTATCACTCCTCACAGATCCAATACCTAAGCTGCTACGTTACGAAAAGAAGGCGTTCTGCGTTTCGTCAGATCGAATGCAAGCCCCACCTCCTATGACACTCATCACGCTGTACTTGTATAACATTAAGGATTCACCACTGCGTTTTCATCTAAGCTTCTTGTATAGTACAGTTCATAGGTGATTAGCCCTGCAAGAGAGAGGTTGGTAGTTCAAGCCCCATCAGTATTTTTTTTCTTCTTATCTAAAATTTGGACCAAATGTAAAGATAAGAAAAATATTCTCTAGACATCTAGAATTTTATTCAATACTAGCACACAAAGCCTCCCCTAATATAGTGTCCTACCACTGCAGTCACACCAACACTTCCAAAATATGTGTATACAATGCATATACTCTGGGGAGGAGAACATGATTACATTGGAGGATCTAATGAATGTGTACATATATCATTATAGAATTACCATATATATACTTTTAGTTCTCATCTACATGTGTGTAAAATTTCTAGGGGGGAAAAAATATACCCTGTGAGGGACTAGAAAACTCCAAACCCCTTTGGCTGTCACAAACAACAACACCATTCACACTGCTCAAATCCTCTGCGACCACCAGCCCAAGTTATAGTACAGGCTGAGCAGGGCTTCTCCTCAACAGACTTGATTTGCTTCTGCTCCCCATTGTTTCACTCACATGTCCACTGACATGAACAGCAGAGATCTTACGTTGAAGCTACATTTGAGACCTCTATTGTAGTAAGTAAGGCCGTGTTCACACGGCTTATTTCCGACGATTTCTGATGCGCCCATATTGACGCACAAATCCGCCGTGAATAGAGGGTGCGGGGCGGGGCCACAAAAAGCAGAAGCGCGGCGGGCGATCGCTCCCGGCCCCATAGGCAATGCATTGTTTATACGGCGCGTCCCCCCAGCCGTATATAATGTGCATGTCACTTTCTCCCCCCGCGGTCGGATTGTGCGCGCGGGGGAGGAGCCGATGGGCCATCCACTGTTTTCTCTATGAGGAGCAGTGGATTACCGAATGACAGGTACGGATTGGAGCCCTTCATCTGAAGCAGCAGAATCACCGGCGCACGGATCTACGGCGCCAATCCGCGGCAGAAAAAGCCCGGCGTGAACCGGGCCTTAACACGGTCTCACTGCCAAGTAGATTCAGTACAATTTTGGAGAATGAACACCACTAACAGAAGTTAAAAGATTTACACACAACTGAAAAGCCAGCAGCTAAGACATTTGACAGACTTGCTTGCTGAGTTTGGAGCCTCAGGCTGCAGACATCTAAGCATGCAAGGAGGCTACAGAGCTTGGTTATAAACTCCAGACAACCTTTCTGCATCACTCCTGCTTCGAAACATAAATGATGATGTCACAGTTCTTCAGTGACGGGGGAGACGCCTCCTGGGTATGGAAACACGCCTGCTGACACGTGCGAGCAGACACGCCCTGGATTCAAACTCAATCTAAGAAAAGTAGCAGAACAGCCTAAACAGCTCAAACGATAACACCCCCTTTAAGTGTTGGTGTAAAGATGAACTAGACAGTTCGAACAGGAGCCAAACTTAACACTATAATCAATGGGGTGCATTGAGTTAAGAACTAGTAAAAGGTGTCTGGCAGCAGCTTACTTCCCTTTACCCACTGAGAACACATGTATACGTGGATGAGCCGTGTGCGCGTTGGTAGGAGGAGGAAGATGGAAAACTGACAATTACTATTAATCCTCTAAAAAGCCATCCAAATAGGGAAAAAGATCTGTGTATCACAGCAGATACCGTATAATAATAATTATAATAAAAACATTGTACTGCGCATTTTATGCTTCTGTGAGTCCAAGGTGCTACAGCACGAAATACGAAAACACGTTCCAAGTAAACTTGAATTACATTCTGGGAGACAAAAAGGGATTCATGCATTGGAGACTTTAAATATACAGTCCATGTCCTGTTGGTGGTGGTCTGACCATAATGACCACTGCCTATTGACAAAAAGGAGTAGTGCGGAGGCTAGGTACAGACATACACAACACACAGTAGGCTCTGCGATATTCTTAGTTTGGAGTCAATCACACAACAGTCTAAACAGATTCCCTTTTTTACCTATTAGACACTCTGAAAAACACACAATTTGGCGCTGGCTATTGCCAGATTCTTCGCTGCGCAACTTTTTTAACTTTGCCTTCAAACTCAAAGTATCTCCTTAGTCTATTGACATTTCTGTGAGCACCAACCTCCCTTCTTTGAATCTGTCACAAGTAGCGTTGATCGCTTCACTGTTCTAGGAGAGAGTTAAGTTATCTAGTAGAACTTCTCAAATTTTTCGACAACATGCGCACATTCTTGACTAGTAAGTTATAACTACAAAGTTTACTAGTTCAAACATACCATTTTCTGCGGCTTTCTAGCACTTTCTTGGCTGCCATCCAATAAGTGCGGACAACAGTGAGAAAGTCTCGAAAAACCATCACTAAGGTGTAGTGGCTCCTCACTGGCTGCTAAAAATCTCATGACCCGTTAACTATATTTCACTGTTATTGCCTTGTGAACGCCATTTTCAAGCTCACTCTCTGTAATGTAAAACGGCTCTTAGATATTATGATAGCGATTTTCCTCTCCATAGACAGCAATAGTTAGGGAGTTGGTATTGCTGGCTGCACTTTCCCACACCCACAAGCCGTTATTTGGCAACATTTTCAGGCTCACATAACTCTCTGCATAGACATGGATATATACATATTATACAGAGTGGCTTGATTTGCTAATTCATACTCAGTTCCCAAAAAAAAAAGTTATTCAGTTTTTCAGCAGATTTGGGGATGCAGTAATGCATAACACACCATCTCCAAATCTCCTGTGTGAGAAAAGGGGCTTTTTGGCTCCCATTCAGGATGCAGGCCACCGTAGCAGCTACTCTACCTACAGCACCCTCCTTATAGCTACACCTCTGCTTCGCAAGCTGTCCCTCATCTTTCTCTTCCTTTAGCCTTTTATAGGAATGAAGTATTTTAGCTCTCAACTTTTTTCTCGTCACTCTCAGAGCCAAAATTTTCTTCACAAAGTTGTTCCACGTATCCATTTTTTACGGCGTTATGGGATGTGAAATTTACACAGCTTCTCCTCACCTGTATAAGAGTATAACAATCATAACCTGAACATCTCCTGTCATTGACTATAATCGGGCGTGCAAGTTCGAGCGATATAAATAGAACTTCGATCTGAACTCACAAAAGTTCGAGGTTCTAATCGAACTAGAACTTTCTACTGTTCGCTCAACGCTAGTCCCAAGCACTATGCTGCATTGTCAGTACAAAATGCACAGGTAATATGCCAGCAATTTTTTTTTTTTAACATGAATAGTTGCAATTTGTTAAAAGGGTCTTCTCTCCACAGAACAGCACTTTACAACTAAAGCAAATGATACATTCCCTTTCAAGCAAACTAGAACAGTAGGAGGAATTCACAATAAAACACTTAACTTTAGTAATACTAAATTTCACCATAAAAGAGACTTAATCAATATATGAGCAATCACATATGGCTTTACTCATCACAAATATCAAGCCATCAGATCTGAACTAATCATAAAGGCAATATTAGATGCGGTACAAGGCTGTGAAGAAAAAGGTTAGGATAGGTATCGCAGGGCTGCGCTGACCCTTTTAGAGAGTAAGACCGCTAATGCAGGTGGTTCCTCAAACTAACGGCCCGGTGGGCCCGACATGCGGACCCGCCGAGGATTTTTATCTCCGGCCCGCCGCACTGCCACCTGCGGCACCGTTGGTGGCAGCGCAGAGCCGCAGTCCCTCTAAGTTTTACTTGCAACCTACTGCCCCCAGCTGTCGCACTGCCCACTCACAATCACTTGTCAACCAGGCCACAAGCACCTCCACAGTTGAAGGGAGGTGCGCCGATGGGCATGTGTGACACGGGTCCAATATGAAAACCACTGCGAGCCCAGGCGACAGCATGGCCAGGCTTCGCGCGGGGAGCACGAACACTCATGCAGACACAAGGGAGGCCTGCCTGAAGGGCGGACACTTTACAATAATGGGTAGTTGCCTTGAAGTTGGGCATAGGGCTTAACACTGTGCAATGTGTATACGACAGAAAGTCCGCCCTCTAGCCCTCACAGACACCTCCCCATATACTAGTCAACTTTCCGCCCTCAGGCAACGTCGCGCGTCCGCTGAAGATTGGTCCCCCCACCCACAGTCCGTTCCCCGCCGATGCCGATTCTGTTTGGGTCCTAAGTCAATACTCGAAGGTTACCGACTTATGACCTTAGCGATCGTGATTGGCAGGCGCCGGGACTAACTTGTTCCGCCGGAACTCAATACAGATGCCGTCTGCGGAGAGCAGGGGCACTCCGCTCTAGCGAGTACTCTGTGAGGCGCAGGAAGGAGGCTCTACACCAGATGTCCACAGCACGGGTGGTGTCAGCGGTCATCACGGCTGCGGGCACGTCCTGGTGATTGACACGCCGCCCTGAAGAGAAGATCCGGGCAGCTACAGCGGCGAGAGCCAGGTAAAGAGTGATGTCACTTTTTATTTTTAATTATCTCTACGACTGCTTGTGGGGCCTAATTCTACCCTCTACAGACCTGCTGGGGCCCTAAATCTACCTCAGACCTCTGGGGGACCCTAAATCTACCTACAGACCTGCTGGGGGCCCTAAAATCTACCTACAGAGCCTGCTGGTGGGACCTAAAAACTACCTACAGACCTGCTGCGGGGCCTAAATCTACCCTACAGAGCCCTGCTGGGGGGCCCTAATCTACCTACAGACCTGCTGGGGTCCCTAAATCTACTACAACCTGCGGGTGGGCCTAAAATCTACCACAGAAAAACCTGCTGGGGCCCTAAATCTACCAAACAACCCTGCTGGGTGCCTAAATCTACCTACAACCCTGCGGGCCTAAATCTACCTACAGACCCTGCTGGAGACCCTAAATCAACCTATAGGACCTGCTGGGGGTGCCCTAAATCTACCTACAGACCTGCAGTGGGCCTAATTCCTACCTACTACCTGCCTGGGGCCCAAATTCTACCTACAGTCCTGCTGGGGGCCCTAAAACTAACCTACAACCTGCTTGGGTCCCTAATTCACCTACAGACCTGCGGGGGCCCTAATTCTACCTAACAGACCTGCTGGGGGCCTTAATTCTCCCTACATACCTGCTGGGGGCCCTAATTCTACCTACAAGACCTGCGGGGGGCCCTAATTCTACCTATAACAAGACCTGCTGGGGGCCCTATTCTACCTACAGACCCATGCGTGGGGGCCCTAAATTCACCTACAACCTGCTTGTGTGTCCCTAAATCTACCTACAGACCTGCTGGGGGCCCTTAATTCTACCTACAGACCTGCTAGGGCCCTAGATTCGTACCTACAGACCTGCTGGGGGCCCTAATATCCTACCTACAGACCTGCAATGCGGGGCCCTAAATCGACTAAACAGACCTGCTTGGGGCCCTAAATCTACCTACAGACCTGCTTGGGGGCCCCTAAATCTACCTACATACCTGCTGGGGGGCCCTATTTCTACCTACAAGCCTGCTGGGGGCCCTAATTCTACTTACAGATCTGCTGGGGGACCTAAAATCACGCTACGACTGCTGGCGTGACCTAAGATTCACCTACGTCTTGCTGGAGGACCTGATTCAATAATAAATTGGGTATCACTGTAATTGAAATCGACCCACAAAGTAAAAACTTATTTAACAAACTATATTCTGGCCCTCCGATGGTCTGAGGTGACCTGAGAACGGGGCCCCCGTGTCTAAATAAGTTTGAGGACCCCAGCCTCTACGGCATGTTCACACGGCTAATGCCATAGCGTAATTGCGGGGACGGATTTCGCCCGCATTACGCGGCTTCCGTGTAGCGGCGGGGCGGGCGGCAGCTCGCCGCCCCATAGAACATTCCATTATCCATGGGATAATGTGCATATCACTATTCTCCCCCGCGATCCGCGAAATACGGCGAGGCGGTGAGAGAGACGTGAATCGATAGTTCTCTATGAGAACTTGTAGGATTACCGTAATGCCTGGGACGGATTTCAGCCGTATTGGAACAAGCCTGAGGAAGCCGGCAGAACCGACCGGCGAAACGCGTTGCTAAGTCACTTTTTACTATATTATTGTTTCTATTTATCCTTTATGTAATTTTAAATAGATGTTTCTTATGGTACTTTACCATTTTCTTTTTTTTCCGGATAGCGCTGGAAATAGAAGCTCGTTGTTATAACAATTTATTTTTTTTTCCACTATATTGAATCACGTTTACTCGAAGGGGATGCATTGCTGTTCCTCCTTACTGAGCCAAGGAGCTTCAGATCTAGCAGCTTGGAAACTCCAAAAGAGAAACCTTTCTTCTATAATTCTTGAAAAGGATTATTTCATGCTATAACGTTTGTTGTGCCACTTTTGACACAACAATACAGGGTGAGCGGAATAATATATGATTGTTTGCCTGGTGAGATTAAACCTGCTGCACTAAGCTGGCACTGTTTTCTTTCTCCCTGTAGAAGAGTGAAGAAATCAGGCGATACCTTTTAGAGGCTAACTGAGTATATTTGATGGTGAGCTTTCGAGAGCAATAGCTCCCTTCTTCAGACATGATGTTATACAAGAAATTGAAAATTCACAGACTTTTTATACACAAAAGACCTGGACCTTCAAAGAATCTTAGAATTCTTAACAATAACAAAATGCAATATAAGCAGAAGGTCATTTACAGCAGGTCAAGCAGTCAACTATCTGGAAACTTGTGAGGCGTGACAGAGGGGGTCAGTATTCCTGTGTCTTATCTAGCAGCCATCACTGTTCACACATAGTTTGACATAAAGCTGGCATGAATATTTAGCCCATTTTGCAGAGTCTGATCTTCCAGTGGCACAACACTAATCCAGAGATGACCATTGTATTGAAGATCTGAAAATTATGGTTTTAATGGGACACTTTAAGACGCAGAGGGAGAGAAAGGAGTGGGAATTTAAATTAATGCAAAAATTTCAGACTCTGCAAAATGGGCTAAATATTCATGCCAGCTTTATGTCGAACTATTTGTGAACAGTGATGGTCACAAATCACGGCCTGAAGGCTGCTAGATAAGACACAGGAATACTGACCCCCTCTGTCACGCCTCACAAGTTTCCAGATAGTTGACTGCTTGACCTGCTGTAAATTACTTTCTGCTTATATTGCATTTTGTTATTGTTAAGAATTCTAAGATTCTTTGAAGGTCCAGGTCTTGTGTATAAAAAGTCTGTGAATTTTCAATTTCTTGTATAACAGCTTGTCTGAAGAAGGGAGCTAGTTCTCTCGAAAGCTCACCATCAAAAATACTCAGTTAGCCTGAAAAAGGTATCGCCTGATTTCTTCACTCTTCTACTACTTTCTATGGCTAACACGGTACAACATTATTCTTTCGCCCTGTAATTTATTCTACTAGATGCAAGATGTCTGGACCCTGTTCGGATTGGAATCTAATGTGTCATCAAGTTTGTTGTGCCGCTCTAGACACAACAGAAGGTGAGCAGTAGCTGATCTTAATATATAACAACCTTAAAATTCATACAGAGACACACAGATTGGCGCTCTGGTTTTTTCTTACTCTCTTTTTTAATTTTTACAGCATTTTGAGAGCAAAGCCATAGTATTGGAGCGCAATACGGCTGAAATCCGTCCCAAAATAAGCCATGTGAACATGGCCTAATAAAGCCCTAAGCGGGTGATCACTCCAACAAGAGCGGGATGCAAACCTCACCTGTTACACCTTAGAAAATTCCTTAATGCAGAAGCAGAAGGGTCATCTTATGGGGCTATAGCTCCATTTGGGCACACTACCCTTACCCCAGTCCACCCTTCCAGTTGCTGTTGAATATCTGCATTCTATGTATGCCCACTGATGAGATCTGCTCCTGCTGAACGAAACACGCTCGGGCTCTTATCATTGTACGTCAATCTTTTGATACTCACATTAATTTGAGTTAATTAATTTGATTGTTACTATATAATTTATAGCATTAGGGAATTTTTTAGGGTGTAACAGGTGAAGTTTGCAGGGCCACTCTTGTTGGAGTGATCTCCAGCTATGGGCATTATTACGGCCTTTTCCTAAGGGTCAGTGCAGCCTGGATACCTATTCTACCCTTTTCCTTCAAAGCTTTGGCATCTAATATTGCCTTTATGGATATTAGACTGACTGCTTGATTTTTGTGATGCTTCAGCCGATGGTGAATCTTTTCTGTGAATTTTGTATTATATTTTTAAAAGTTGTGTTATTGTGATAGCCCTTTCTCTGTTTCTGGTTTAGAATAAACATTTTACATTGTTTAGTTTTTCTTGAAACATAACATGTGTCTGAAAGGGGCTGTCAATGTAATATAAAATACAAATTAATAGAATGCTCTAGGTTTCCCACCAACCTTCAGTGCTCAGTTCCACGTTCTACTGACAAGTCCCTTCTAAGTGAGCGCCTCTTGTTTAAATAGAACCTGTCACATAGGTTATGCCCACCTTGCTGAGGGCAGAACAAGCCAGTGCCAGACCTGCTGTTCCCAGCGCTGTGTCCCTTATTCTGTAAGATGCTGTAGTTTTAGAGTATTTAATGCTCAAATCTGGCAGTCTTTAGGCAGAAAAGAGTCCAGCTTATTCATACCCCACCCACTCAACTGATTAACCAATTACTTTGAATAGGTAGAAACATGTGAATAACTGTCAGGGAGGTGGGGCTAGCCTTGGATGGGTGGAGCTAACACCTGCTCATGAATAAGCTGGACACTTTCTGGCTGCAAATTGCTAGATTTGAGGGGTAAATGCTCTAAAACTCCGGCTTCTTACAGAACAAGGGACACAGCGCTGGAAACAGCATGTCTGTCACTAGCTTGTGCTGTCCTCAGCAAGGGGGGGCATAACCTATGTGACAGGTTCCCTTTAAATCACCGCTCAGAAGTTAACAGCTCAGAACAGTGATGTAAGTAGAGGCACATGACTGCTACAGCCAATCAGTAGGTGCACTGGTGACTTCCCCTTCAGAAGTGACAGCGGGTTAACAGACGATTGATGTAGGGGCAGCGGGGTTATTGTGGCTTATAGGCAATCCTGAAGAGATGGGATTTCAGGTTGCTTTTGAACCTGGTGAAGGTGGAGGAGAGTCTGATGTGTTGGGGAAGCGAGTTCCAGAGTGTGGGGGAAGCACAAGAGAAGTTTTGGAGACGGTTGTGTGAGGAGCTAATGAGGGGAGAGCAGAGAAAAAGGTCCTGTGAGGAGAAAATATACCTAGAGATTAAGGCAGAGATGTATGATAGGGAGAGGTTATGGAGAGCCTTGTAGGTCATGTTTAGTAACTTGACATGAACAAGCCCTTTAAGTTATAGAGACCCATTCATTTTTGTCCAGCAGGTTACATAACGGGTCAGGTGTAAATGCTACACCCAGGATTCTAATAGATCTTTATTCAAAAGACAACTATTACATCTAGCTTTACTGTACAGAGCATCCAGGATAGGCAGATGTCTCCAAACATTTGTTGGCATCCTAACCAACTATAGCATCCCATTAGTATGAGGCCTTAAAGGGGTTGTCTCACTACATTGATTCATCTTACCTCATTCCTGTTTTCTTGGTTTCACTTTGAATTCAGGGTTGTGTTTACTGGCTTCTACTAGGCTGCAGTAGAAGCCAGGTGTATAGCTATAGCAACCAGTGCTGGCAGCCTATCAGGAGAGATCAAACAGGTCTGTAGCTATAGCGACCTGAGGAGCTGATGCAGCCCATACAAGAGGGGATATCTCAAAATAGGTAGGACACTTAATGGACACATATTACAAAGTGAATTGTTTTTGCAAGATCTTTAACATAGAAAGCAATCCTTGTAGTGAGAACACCCCTTTAAGACCCACAATATCGCTTTTGGGACAGAAAAACTGTACAAATTCAATGGGCCTTCAGATCCCATACTGCTGAAGGTGGGGGATAAAAGTTGGACTATTTCAGTACTCTCTGCACACAACTCAGACAAGATTTAAAAGAGGGACAAAAAATAGAGAAAGGAATTCTTTATCTCTTATCTTCTGAAATGATTATTATAGAAGGAGCATGGCTGGGAGCAAACACTACAACCAGGATGTGCAAACACCATCTATAGCTAGAACTATAGATCTGGTTAGACAAATAGTCACAGCAACCCTGCTTTTTTTTCTAGTAGTCCCAGAAGGCCCCTGTCTCCCTGGGGGAGTCACATCAGGAACACTCTACCAGAAGAGTCATAGAAGAGACTTCACCCAGAAAACAAGTGGGGAAATGCTATATAAAGGAGTTACATTTCTCCTTATTGGATCCATGTCTGTATATAAAAAAAAATTTAAAAACTGCAGCAGTTTTCCAAAAACTACTGTGTGAATCTCCCCTTTAGGCTGGGTTCACACGCCGCGTTACTGCATGCAGGTGGTTTAGTAATTACAACACTTGGAAATGATCCAGTGAGCTCTTGAGGGTATGCATCACTATATGGGTAAGCCACTCTATATTTTACACTGAAGTTAATTAGGAATCCCCCTGCATTCAAGACGCATGCAGTAATGTGATGTGTGAACACTAGCCTAAGCCTGGGTAAACACATTATGGGCCACATGTATGAACCTGTTTAGGTCTAAAACTCACTTTTTTGCCCATAGGTTACTATGGGCAAAAGAGTGAGTTTTAGTCCTAAACAGTTTCATACATGTGGCCCTAAGTTTCTGCACACATTGAAAGCAAGTGTTTGTTTTTTTTAATTAACTTTAGATCCTTTACACTAAAGGATTATTAGGAATCCACCTGCATTCACCAAAAACGCATACAGTAATGTGATGTGTGAACACTAGCTTATGGCCTGGTTCACAGGACTCTTCTGCACAGATTTTTTAATTAACTTTAGATCCTTTACACTGAGGGATTATTAGGAATCCACCTGCATTCACCAAAAACGCATACAGTAATGTGATGTGAACACTAGCCTATGGCCGGGTTTTTTTAATTGACTTTAGATTTTTTACACTGTAGTGAATTACAAATTCCACTGTAATCAACATAAACGCATGCACTAAAGTGACATGTGAACTCAGCCTTAGATCGGAAACCGTGTACACTTGTGCATGGACTGGGGCAGCAGACAGTCATTCATGCATTAGCACCGTTAGATTTCTCCTAATAGAATGGCTACAAACCATCAGCCCTGCAGGATGACTACACGTGCAGGATGCAAGTCATTACAGCCCGACACAAGCGCATTGCACGATCACATTGTTCGGCCATTTACACATAAGCGGTGACCGCGAGTGTCGAGGCCAGCGCGCAGCTGTATGGAAAGCAGGCGCCCGCCCTCCCGGCTACACGTGTGTGCGCCTTCCCAGCAGTCAGACAATGGAGCCGTGACAGGCATCCTGCAGCGATCGCCCCGCGGCGCGGCTCTCTCCGATTGTTTTGTCTCTCACCTGCTTGGCGAGGTACTGGTTCAGCTCTCCACCGCTTCTCTGAGCAACAGCGCCCAGCCCCGAGAGGCCAAGCTGGAAGTGCTCCATGTCGGGGGCACGGCGGACTGGAAGAGGCCGAAGAGCGGCCGTGATCGAACAACAATCACAAGCAACTCTCCACACGTGGGGAAGACACCAGCAGCACGGAGCACTTCCGGGAGCGCCGCCTACGTCATCACCGGTGCGCCACTCTCCAGCGCCTGGCGGGACGGGCGAAGTGCAGCACATTTGAGCGGCTTTCCCTCCCTTCGCATAGAGCAGCACGGGCGGGTGCGGGGTTCGGCGCACACTGCAAATAAGGAAACAAAAGTATCTCTAGGGGGGTTTAACCTGTTAATGCTTAGGCCTATTTTTTTTTTTCCACATTAATTTTTTCCATCTCCACCTTCCCAGAGCCATAACTTTTTTATTTTTCCACCTACATAGACCTATGAGGGCTATTATTTTGCAGGACAAGATGTAGTTTCTAATGGTGTCATTCATTCTGCCATAGACTATACTGGGAAACCGCAAAAAAATTAGAAGTGGGACAAAACGTGAAAAAAATGTACTTGTGCCATGTTTGTGGGTGTTTTGCTTTTATGGCGTTCAATCTGTGGTAAAAATAATGTGTTATCTTTATTCTACAGGTTTATATGAATCAAACTATATCAAACATGTTTGGTTTCTGTTATGTTTTAGTACTGTAAAAAAGCTCCAAACATTTTCTATTTTTGTGCCACACCTCCCTTTTCTGTGACCAATAACTTTTTTGAAAAAACTTTGAGACTCTCGGTTCACATATTTTGATCAAAAGATGTTTAAGCTGCCCACGACTTTCAACATGATCTCAAAATCGGGCATTTTGTGTTTCTGTCCCCGCCCACTCTCACAGGCTGTCATAAGAAGGGCAGCTTGCAGGTTGGGTGTTTTTATTTTTTCTCTCTGAATAATGGAGGTCGGTTGACCCAGCGGGAGGCCTGATTGGCTCGATTGAGAGGTAAAGATAGGATAGGACTGCCCGATTTTGAGATCACGTTGAAAGTCGTGGGCAGCTTAAACATCTTTTGATCAAAATATGTGAACCGAGAGTCTCAAAGTTTTTTCATGTATGATAGATAGCATAAATGCTTCTTTAGGGATTTCCACGTAGTGTATTGCCCAATAACTTTTTTTGTACACACTTGAATGAGGTATTTTTTGCAGGCGAAGTGTACTTTTTTAGTGCTACCAGTTTGAAATACATGCGCTTTTTTAATTAAACGTATTCTGGTTTTTATGGGATGAGAAATGACCAAAAAAACACAATTTTGCCGTTTGGAATTTTTTTTTCTTCTACGGTGTTAAATGTACAAGATGAATGATGTTATAATTTAATAGACATTTTTGGATGTGGCAATACCAAATATGGGTAACTTTTATTTTTTTATTTGTAAAAGGGAGGTGATTTGAACTTTTAATATTTTTCTTCTTTTTACACTTAAACACTTTTTTTTTTCTTTTTTTTTTAACTTCGACTGCGAGGTAGGAAGTAGTAAAGCAGAAAACATGGGGGCGATGGAAGCCTTCACAAGGCTTCCAGCTGCCATTTTAACCAATCGGGAACCCACAATTTCGCCGCAGGTGCCCCGATTGCAGTGAGGAACAGTGTGCAGCACCATTTCTCATTAATTTAGACACCGTGCCCATCTTTGCAGTGGCATCTAAGGGGTTAAACGGCGAAGGATAGCACTGGCATCCTCCGATGCTGTAACTGCCAAGTGTTAGCTGCAATTATTAGCTAACACCCGGCAACTATATGACGGGTTCGCGCTGCGATTTTGCTACAAAACCCTTTACTGGCATTAGGATGTACTCATCTGTCCAATGTCAGTAAGGGGTTAATACATTTCTGTTCTGCATATACATTCAGCTCTGTATTAGGCCCCATTTACATCCCAATTCTGCCTCCTGTTAATGGTATCCATAAAAATTCATCGCGGTGGGTTGCCGAGGGAGCATGTTGTATAGGACAAATATAGGCCTGGATCACACCTGTATGAGAGGTTTAAATGGACCCATGTACCGACTGGACACGAACACCACTCAATGAACCCCATTGACTACTATGGAGTCCATCGTGGTGTCGGCCGGTTTAACAGAAAAGACACAAGCGTTACGTCATTCCTGATGGAGGTTCCGATTGTAACCTCCAACACAAGTGTGAACCGAGCCTAACTGGACTAGCATTGAGAGAATGATAGTTTTGGTGCTCACCCGGAAATTGTTAGCTCGTAGTATAAGTCCACGGAAAACATTTTGCTTTTGATGTGCTCAGAAATGCTGTCGGTGCATCAGCAATAGATATCCAGAAGATAGGAAAATTGGCTAATCCAGCACCATGATAAAATGCACACATCTGTAGGGTATGTTCACACTGTGTACTGTGGTGCGTAATGTGTACTCCGGTTGGTCAGGAGGATGTCCCTTTTCACTTGTATCATCCCCGCCGTGTAAATGCCAGGAAGAAGTGACCTGTCACTTCTCACCCAGCAATTCTTGGTCCGAAAGACGCAGCAGGAGCCCTATTTAAAACTATAGGGTGTGATCCTGCTGCATCCAAATGGCATCCAGACACGCAGCTGCATGTTGGATTCGTTTAGGGTCCGATTGCCAATGCGTTTTTGGATGCAATATTTGGATCCATCACGGATCCAAAATCGTCGTGTGAACAGCTCCTTAGGACACGGATTAGACCTATTGGGAGGTGCTTATCTAGAAATAAGACAGAAATCCAAGATTGTGTCTTTGATTTTTGCTGCATATCACACGTTTGACTACTGCCGGAGGTTCCTTCACAGTTATGTTTTGCTTAACATTTTTAGAAAAAAAAAAAACTTGAAAAGCTGCATGCTTCTTTTCTGTATATATAAAACAGAATCGGTGCTTCTAAAAACAATAATTCTTCTTTCTTTATCATAAATTTCCAACTGAGACATAAAAACCTCTACTTTCCAGCAACATGCCTTCACATTTAGACAAACATTAAGTATACTCAAGTGTTAAAATGCGGCTCCACTGCGCCGTTCGTCAGAGCCTCTTCATACTGCTCAGATGTGTAACGACCGGAGATGCCGGCACCCGGGCAGAACAGATGTGCCCAACATGAAGTTTCGGGTAGCTCCTCCCCTTCCTCGGGCATGCATGTATAAAGGTAACAACATCCTTAAATAGTAAAACTAGCATTAACCCTATAGCTACTGGAAAACTTTAAGATTGAAGTTTTCATTCAACCCCTTAGGTACCAAGGCTTCCAAAAAGCCTCCCTTTGTAGTAGACTACGGGGCATTTGGGAGCTATCCTTACAAGTTACTTGTTCTAAAACACACCAGTGTAATTCAGACACACCATGTCCTGTACTAGCAAAATGACGTGGCCACCTAGTTTAAACCAAAACTTTTTTATTGTCATATTTTTAAAAAAAGGGGTACTGTGATATTACTAATTCTTAAACTGCTTTTTAAAAACCCCTTACCCCCCGGAGCAAGTTTTGGCCTTCCTGACAGACCCCTTTTTTTAAAATCTGACATGTCATTTATTGAAAATAATTTTAAGTGTTAAGATTGTTTTTCTGTCACACATTGTGCTTTTATTTTTGTAAGACATTTAGTAAAAAAAAGTCCTTGTTTTTTGTGGAAAAATAAAAAAATATCATGAAAATGTGCAAAAAATTAGAAATTTTAAAAGTTAAAACTTTTTTCTGCGGAAAGACAGATAGTTATTCCACTCAAAATATTTTAACTAGATCTACCAATTCTGCTGTGGTTGGATATTTTTTTAAATGTTTGTTTTTTTTACCATTAAGGTGCTTAAAAAATTAGTGAATTTTTTTCCTTTTTCAAGAAAATTACAAAATTGATTTTTTAAGGGACCATCCATTTTCGATGTGGCTTTGAGGGGTTGCATATTAGATACCCCATCTACGAAACTAAAAACCCTTAAAAGTTTTAAAAAAAGCATTAAGAAGTTTGTTGACCCTTTTAGATATTTCATAAAAATTAAAGAAAAGTGGAGGTGAAATTTAAAAATTTCACTTTTTTTTTGCAGTTTTTACATTTTTATTCTTTTTTTCGGGAAAAACCGTAGATTGACCATGGGAAGGGAGTTTAATATTGATTCCTCAATTTGTGTTTTTAAAAATAACCCTTGTGGGGGCCCAATGTGCTTTTTGGTCAAAACCCCCCTCGAATAGGACACCTATGGTGCCAAAACCTAAAAAAAATCCCTAAAAAGCCCCCTATTTGGGAAAACGACACACTTTACGGAAAATACCGAGATGATGAGTATATCACCCCCCAGGTGTTTTCACAAATTTTTTTTTTGCGTTCGGCTCTGAAATAAATAAATTAAAATTAAAATCTCAATTTTACTGAAATGTTTATTTTTTTTCAAGGTTCCTGGAAAAAAAAAGCGCCCAAAATTTTGTTACGCAATTTCCTTTTCCAAGTTCGGCCATTTCCCCACATGTGGGTGTAAACTGCCATTTGGGGGCATGGCAGGTTTTTAAAAAAGGGAGTGTTATTTGGGTTTTGGAACGAATTTTTTTGGGGGTTCCATGTCGCATCGGCAAAGGGCCCCCCAAAATATGAACAGGGGAAAACCTTCCGAAGTCACCACTTTTGGATTCAACACCCCTCAGGGGTTTTTTAGGGGTGTTATTTTCATTTTGGGCGAGAAAGTTTCCTTTTTTTTTTTTTAGCATTTGGGGTATAAAAAAGGGGGGGATGGAGGGCAGGAAAGCTTTTCCACCTTGTTTTGGGCTTCTTTTTTTACAGTATTCCCATACGGGGTAAATGACGGTAACTTTACTATGGGGGTCGGGGGACAATTACAAAGATATAAATTGTATAAAAGTTTTTTTTGTTTTATTACTTTTACACAATAGAAGTGAGTTTATAAAAGTTGGTTTTTATGTTGCCATTCGACAGCCATAACTTTTTTAATTTTTTGTATATGGGGCTGATTGTGGGCTTGTTTTTTGGAGATGAGTTGATGTTTTTATTGGTACCATTACGGGGGGGTTTTGATGCTTTGACACTTTTTATTAAGGTTTTTGTGGGCATTATGAAAAAAAATACAGCAATCCTGTAGTGTTTTTTTTTTTTTTTTCACGGTCAGGGGGCGGATAAATGACATGCTAGTTTTACTCCAGGTTGATAGTTTTCACAATCCAAATTTTTTTATTTTTTTTTAAAAGTTTATGCTTTTACACAATAAAAAAAAACTTTTATTCGAAAAGGAAAAAAACCCTTTATGCATTGCCATAGTTTGAGAGCCCTAATTTTTTTTTTTTTGTTTTCGGGTTGTTAAGGGCTTGTTTTTTGGGGATGATTTACTTTTTTATTGGTATCATTTTTGGGGGGAAGGACTTTATGGTGTTTTTTAAATTTCCGCTTTTTTTGGGAAAGGCATGGTGAAGAAAAAAACTGCAATCCTGCAGGTTTTTTTTTTTTTTAATAGCGCTCCCGTGCAAATCCGTGACAAGTTTTTTTTTTTGGCGTTCACCGTATGGTTAATTAACTGCGATTTATAGGGTGGGTTGTTACGCACGAGGCAATGCCAAAAGGGTATTTTTCATTTTTGATTTTTTTTTTGGCGATTTGCATTTGTAAAGGGGAAAAGGGCGGTGTACGTGTTTTTATTTTATGTTTTGTGTTTGTGTTTTACTTTTTTACTTTTACACACTTATTTCACTTTTCCCCAGGGGGGAATTGTATGAACGATTGTCAAATCGTTCATACAATAGTAGATCAGCACACAGTTTATAGCTGTGTACTGGTCTCCATGGCAACTGTCAGTCACGCTGCCCACAATGCATTGGGGGGCATCGTGATGTCACCAGACAACCCGGAAAGCTGTCATTCAGCGTTCTGGCTGTCTGGTAGGAGATCAGTAGCGGCGCTGAGCGCCGTTACAGCGCCCGGGGTCGCGGGGCCCGCAGGAGGGCCGCAGCTTGGTGGGTGTCGCGACCACGATGTGCGCGAAAATCGAGGGGTTTAATCCCCGCGGCCGGAGCTCCCCTCCGGCCGTGTTGGATGCGGCATGGATGCAGCAGTATATACCGCCCGGTTCCATGCAGGATCTTGTGCGCTCCGCTTGTGAGCGCGCAAGATCGCCATGACGTACCCATACGTCAATTTGCAGGAACCCCCACCCCACCTTGACGTATGAGTACGTCAAATGTCGGTAAGGGGTTAAAGAGCCGGATAGGTGATCTATGTTCATTAATCCTGATATTAACTGATCTACTAGTCTGTCCTACATATACGTGTCCACAAGGACATTTCAGCATATAAATAACGCAACAGCTATCACAGGTATGAAAACCTTTAATTTTTATCGAATGGCTTTTAGTGGGGTGTTTGATCTCTTCCTCTTTTATTATTGCCGAACAATTCTGGCACCGTAAACACGCAAAAGTTCCCGATCTTGTAGATCTCAGGAACTTACCCCTGACGAAGAAATACGTCTATTCCGAAACGTGTCGGTAGTTTGATTGCCTGTTTAGTTTGTAGTGAGGGTGACGTCAGCAGATCTACCAGTCAGTATAGCGAGCGCTACCGGCCGGAGCGCACGCTAGTCAGTTTATCAGTGTAAGGAGGACTATTGCGGATTTAATGTGGTATGGCAGAATAGAAGACGGGTATTCCACCTTTCTGGTAAGCAAGCTGTCATCTCTGCTATTTTGGTTTATTGCTTTATGGTTGTTTTTGTGCTAAGTGGTGTTTGTTTGTGCTATAGGACTGATGCTAATTGTGGACATCTGGTCATACATTAACATAGTTACAACAGGCACCTGTAGACACTTGGTACTCAAATTGGGCCTCTCTATTTGTATAGAATCGGCTGTTTTTAGTGGGGTGGTATATGTATTACAAGATCTTAGGAGCGTTTGCAATTTACCTTTACCTGCTTTTTTAAGAACAGAAGAAAACAGTTGTTGCCCCAATATCCTTTTCGATGTATCCAACATGGGAGATCCCTAAACAAATAACCGTTTTTCACATCCGTATGTAGGATCTTCCAATATTTTAGAATGGCTTGTTTAATGATCCCTGCATGACTATCATAAGTAGAAACATAAGTGAATCTCTGTTCTTTTTTTCTTCTGACGATTCTGTAACAGTGACTCACGGGACATTCTAAACACTTCCAATCAACCTTTCTAAGGGCCTCTTTATCTTAACCCCTGTCTCCAAATTTATTAATAATGTTCTCCATGCTATATAAGTATTTGTCATCGTCAGAACAAATCCGACGTGCCCTGATAAACTGAGCCTTAGACAGACCTTTAAAAACTTGTGGGGCATGTTGGCTTTTTTGATGTAGCATATTTTTGTGATCAATGCTCTTCGAGTAAAGATCAGAACACAAGGTATCTCTTTCTTTCTTAACCCATACATCCAGGTAAGATAAAGCTGTTTTTTTGTAAGAGAAAATTTAATAATGGGATGTACCTCATTCAGATATGAGACTAAGTGGTCCAGCTGTGGTTCAGAGCCTGACCACAGCAGGAACACGTCGTCCACATATCTGAACCATGTTATACTTAAATCCTTGTAATCCGACCCAAACATATAATTCTTTTCAAAAAATGCCATAAGAATGTTGGCATAACTCGGAGTTACAGGGGACCCCATCGATGTCCCCTGCAGCTGCAAGTACATTTTATCACCAAAACGGAAAAAAAATTTAGTAAGCACTATCTCCAATAATTACAAAAGAAAAGCAATATGTGCATTAGAAAGATCAGCATTTTGACACAACACCTCTCTAACTGCCGTAACTCTTTCATTAAAAGGAATATTGGTGAACAAAGATTTAATAACCAGGGTGACCAACCAGGTAACGCTGGAACAATCCACATCAGAGATAGCTCGGAGAAACTGGGCTGTATCATGAAGTACATGCGTCTCCTTCTTAACCGCAGATTGTAAATAGCCATCAATATATGCGGCCAGTAGTTCTAGTGAAGAATCTATTCCGAAAAAATCGGTCTCCCGGGGGGTGCTTCCAGTGACTTGCGTATTTTTTGGCACCATGTATAACACTGGTACACGTAGAAAAGATTTAGTTAATAGCTGTTTAGTTTGTGTAGATATGATGCCTTTATCAATTGCTTCCTGCTATGTATCACCTATCAGATTGGCAAGTTCCTCTGTAGGACTTTTTTTTAACTCTTTATTGTCATGGTTCACGCCGCGGTCCCTGCTACGGACCGTCAGCGTACCTGCGTCTCCTGTTTCCCGGCCTCTGCTGCGGCATCCGCTGGTGTCCCTGGCTCTTTTCACGCACCTGTCCTGCCAGTCCTGCAGCCGTTCCTGCTGGCAGGTCTGAGTCACCATGGCTTTCTCCAGCTTCCTGACAACCTGTGCGCACACGTGCTCCTTCTAGGGGCAAGCGCGCGGCACTGCACGGCATTTAAGGAGTCTGTGTTCTTTTCATAGTTTCATAGTTTGTAAGGCTAAAAAAAGACAAGTCGTCCATCTAGTTCAGCCTGTTGTGCTAAGGTGTTGATCCAGAGGAAGGCAAAAAACCCCCAATGAGGTAGAAGCCAATTGTCCTCATTTTAGGGAAAAATTCCTTCCTGACTCCAATCTGGCAATCAGAAAAATCCCTGTAGCCGGCCCAGTGACCTCTGGCTACATAAGGAACTTCCTACCTCTGCCCTGTGTCAGTTCGTTGATGTGTTTAACCTGCATAGAGCTTGGCCCCTTGGCTGCTGTATTGCTGCTGTCTCATTTGTATATTTACCTGTACGTTTATCGTTTCCTGCTGGACATCTGCCGCTGCACCAGTTTGCCAAATACCAGCCGATACCTGACGCCATACCTAGTCTGCTACCATCCTGGACTGTGCCATACGTTCACCAGCTACACCTGGACTGTGCATATGTTTAATGGCTACACCTGCGGTGCCCTGTGTCCGTTCCAGCACCGGCTATCCAGTCCTGCACTTCGGCTACCCACCGCGAGTGTTACCATCTGTGCCCGCAGTGGGCCCAGAGGATCCGCCATACCTGGACGTTTCCAGCCATGCCGGTTGGAAATCGTTACATTTATATACTGAAGTATCATCGAGCTGGGATTTTGCCTCTTGTAGGTATGGTTCAATGCCCATGACCACAGAGGCATCCCCTTGTCCGCTTTTTTAATTACAATAGAGGCATCATTCTTAAGTTGTTTAATAGTTACTTTCTCTTCATTTGTTAAATTATTATGATCTTCCTAATCTTCTTCTTCTTCAGTCACCTCGTTTGTAACTAGCTGCTGAAACACTTCTAAAGCTCACGATTTAACTTCTGGGTCAAATTGACTTCTAATCTTTAACTTTTTGGACCAAATCTTACACTCCCTAGTGCTAGTAGACTGTTTTTCTTGTATAGAAAAATGCATTTTCAAATGTATGTCCCAACAAAACTTATAGAAATCAACTGTAAAATCGAAAAGTCCAATTTCATGATTCGGTACAAAGTTCAAACCTTTCTCTATCACAGCCTGTTGTGCCAGAGTCAATTCCTTAGAGGATTTTTTACAGTAACGAGGATTAATTTTCTTTCAAGCCCTCACGTCTCTTTTTATGTTGCCAGTTCCAGCCTTGGTCTTGACACTTGTACCTATAGTCTCCATCTTTTTTGAACCAGGATCTTCTAAAAAAAATCTTTGTCACGTTTTTATTTTGTCTAGTAGTCCCACATGCAGTGTCTTCCTGTGACACTGACTCTTCAGTACTTGATGTTGAAGAACTCCAACCACTCTTTCGCTCTTTATTCCTAAACGCACCTGCAATTTTTCATAGCGTTTTTGTCCCTTTTTTTCTTATTTTTTGCAAAAGTGTGTTTATACATTTTTTGTGCTTTTTTTGGTGCATTTTTCCCCATCAGAAATCACATGATCCATATACATGATTTGCACAGAAAAAAACCCCTGAAAAATGCTATAAACTGCTTGAAAAAACACAACGGTTACAGAATGCTTTACACTGAAAAAAAAAAACTGCTACTGACCTGTAAAATGCACTTTAACCCCTTCCCGACATTGGATGTATGCATACGCCCTAGTGGGAAGTGACTTCCCGCAAATGGACGTATGAATACGTCCTGGTGATCGCGTGGGCTTGCGGGTGAGCTGCGCACGATCGCGACATGGGACCAGCGGTAAATTACCACTGGCTTCATGCCTCATCACCCCCGGCCGGAGTCTGGCCGTGGGTGATTAACGCTTTATTATCGCAACCTGTCATGGTCGCGATAATAAAGCCGCAGGCAGGAGGGGGCTCCCCCTGCCTACAATCGGCGCAGTAATGGCGCTCTGCGCCGCTACTGGTCCGCTTACCAGACTCCCCGGATGCTGTCTGAATGTATCCGCGTAGTCTGGTGACGTCACCATGCCCACAATGCATTGTGGGCATGGTGTCAGTAGTTACCATGGTGACCTGTACACAGCCGTAATGCTGTGCACAGGTCTCCTATTCAAACAGCAATCTAACGATTGCTTTTCCCCAGTGGGGATTTGCTGTTACAAATCCCCACTGGGGAAAAGTAAAAAAAATGTGAAAAAGTAAAAAAAAAAGTAAAACACAAAAAATAAAATTAAAACACGTACACTGCCCTTTTCCCCTTTACAAACACCAATCGCCCCAAAAAAGATAAAAAATAAAGTACCCATATTTGGTATTGCCGCGTGCGTAATGACCCACCCTATAAATCTTTCACGTTAATTAACCCGTACGGTGAACGCCGTAAAAAACAAAAAAACAGTCACAGAATTGGAATTTTTGTACATCCTGCAGCACATAAAATGGAATAAAACGCGATCAAAAACTCATATAAGCGCCAAAGTTGTACCAATTAAAACGTCAGTTCATTACGCAAAAAAAAAGTCCTTACACGTCTCTGTATACGGAAAAATAAAAAAGTTATGGCTCTCAGAAGACAGCGATGCATAAATATTATTTAACACAATAAAAACATTTTTTTTTTTTTTAAAGTGCTTCAAAATTAAAAAAAACTATATAAATTGGGTATCGCCGTAATCGTATCGACCCAGAAAGTAAAGCTAACTGGTCATGGATACTGCACGGTGAGCGCTGTTAAAAATAAAAAACTAGGATTGCAGTATTTTCGTCACCCTGCCTTCCAAAAAGCAGATTTAAAACTGATCAAAAAGGTTTTGTCCCCCCAAAAATGGTACCAATAAAAACGTCAACTCATCCTGCAAAAAACAAGCCCCTACACAGCTCCGTACACAGAAAAATAAAAAAGTTATGGCTCTCAGACTATGGCGATGCAAAAACGTGATTTCCTTTTTGAATAAAAGTGTTTTTATTGTGTAAAAGCAGTAAAACATAAAAAAATATACAAATTGGGTATCGCTGTAACCGTATTGACCTGCTGAGTAATGCTAGTATGTCAGTTATACTGCATGGTGACCGCTGTAAAAAATAAAAATAAAAAACACTACCAGGAATGCTGTATTTTGTTCAAAATGCCTCACAAAAACCTTAATAAAAAGTGATCAAAGCAGCATATGCCCCCCCATAATGGTACTAATAAAAACTTCAACTCATCCCACAAAAACAAGCCCATAATCAGCTCCGTTTACAGAAAACTGAAAAAGTTATGGCTATCAAAAAAAGGACAACTTAAAAACGCAATTTTTTATAGACCCATTTCTATTGTGTAAAAGTAATAAAACATAAAAAACTATACAAAATCTATATCATTGCAATTGTACCGACCCCCATAGTAAAGTTATCCTGTCATTTACACTGCACGGCGAACGCTGTAGAATTGAAGCCCAAAAAACAATGGCGGAACTGCGTTTTCCCCCTCATTTTCATAGCCCACTGCAAAAAAAAAAAAAAAACTATGGAACACCAGTGCGCCCAAAATGCACAAGACACCCCTAGATGAGATCCTTGAGGGAGGCTGAATCCAAAATGGGGTGACTTCTGGAAGGTTTCACCTGTTCTGGTACTTTGGGGGCTTTGTAAATGCGACATGGCCCCACCAAAATCTGCGTTCCAAAAGCCAAATAGCGCTCCCTCCCTTATACGCCCTGCCATGCGCCCAAACAGCAGTTTACACCAACATGTAGGGTATTGCTGAATTTGGAAGAAATTGCGTATCAAAATTTTGGGTGCTTTTTTTACCAGGATGCCTTGTAAAAATTAAACATTTTCAGCTAAAATTGCAGATTGTTGGAAAAAAAAATTATTTTCCATTTTCAAAGCCCAACGCTAAAAAATTTTGTGACACACCTGTGGGGTCGATATGCTCACTACACCCCTGGATATATTCCTTAAGGGGTGTAGTTTCCAATATGGGGTCTTTTTAGGGGAGTTTATTAAGTTTTAGCACCTTAGGGTGTCCGCAAACCTGAAATGGCCCCTAAATAAAATCGTAATGAAAATGAGACCCCACAGTCCGGTAGGTGCTCCTCCTATTCTGGGCTTGTGGTTGAGCCAAATAATGCATTAGGGCCACATATGGGATATCTCTAAAAACGGCAGAATCTGGGGAAATTAATTATTAAGTTGCATTTCCTGATCACATTTACTGTATTCTTGTGAATAATGTATAAAAATTGAAAATCTGCAAAAGAAGTGAAATTTTTAAATTCCACTTCCACTTTGCTTTAATTCCTGTGAAACACCTAATGGTTTAATAAACTTGGTAAATGCTGTTTTGAATACTTTAAGGGGTGTAGTTTCATAGATGAAGTCCTTTATGTGGGTACCTAACATACGTTAGAACTGGACTGGTCCCTAAAAAAATGTATATTGCAAATTTTCTCAAAAATTTGAAAATTACTACTAAATTTCTAAGCCCCCTAATGTCGTAAAACAAAAAAAAGACATTTAAAAAAAATGATGCCAGACTACAGCAGACATATGCTAGTTATAAACTATTTTGAGTGGAATAACTGTCTTACATGCAGAAATTTTTTAAGTTTGAAATTGGTAAATTTTTCAAATTTTTCACGATACTTGGATATTTTTCACAAATAAACAAGCATTTTTTGGATCAAAATTTCTTTCTAACTTAAAGCACAATGTGTCAAGAGAAAACAGTCTCTGAATCACATGGTTAGGTTAAAGTGTCAAAAAGTTATTCTGACATAAAGTGACAGATGCCAGATTTAAAAAATGGGGCTCTGTCAGAGAGGCCAAAACTGGCTCCGGCGGTAAGGGGTTAAGGTTATTGTTACATGGCATTGGACAAAAAAATTACTGAAAACCAAATCTTAAAAACGTGCATAAAACAGTTTTTTGTTCAATGCCTGTCAAAAGCTGCTGAAAAAAATGACCTTTTTTTGGCGTGTTTTGCGTTTTATGCGCTTTTTTGGTGCTTTTTTTTTTTTTGCGCAAATGCACAGCATTATATTCACTGTGTATTTCTGCAAAAAAAACGCACGGTGCTTTACATAGACTCCAATCGTACATTTTTTGCTCTATCATTTTTTGCAACATGTTTCAAAAATGACAAGCAGTAAAAATGAGCTGAAAAAAAGTTCTGTGGAACTCTTTTCAGTCGTTTTTTTCAGCGTTTTTATAAAATGAAAAAAAGGCTGAAAAAATTGGCATTTTTGTGTGCGGTGTAGACAAAGCCTAAGAGCAGAACAACATGACTTGGAAAAAAGCAATGTGTTTTTTTTTTTAAATTCTGAAAAAAGGTTTATTAATAGTAGAATAGGGAAATGCTCAAACTATCATAAGGCACTGTATACATGCCATATATACAAAAACCATGCCGTAAAACGGATCGTACACTGAAAATAATCATTCAAAGGCATATTAAACATAATAAAAATCAATTACATAACAAGACAATTGCAATCGCGCTTTGAGCTGACGCACAATAGACAGCCCAACGTACTATCAGTACCAATAGATACAGCGCATGCCCAAGTGCGAACTAACTCAAAAAAATTCTCATAACTATTGCATGCATAGTGCCTCAGACATCATATAAATCTCCTGCACTTGGAGAAGCAATTGAGGCCCCAAAATTAACACACAAACGGACAAAATCAGACACGGGAGGGGGTTGGTATCAACACACAGGAAGACAATACAAAGAAAAGACTAATAGAACAACAGAATAGGATACACATAGGTTCACCTCCCTTGTCCACAAGACTAGTCAACTACCGGGCTTCTCTGCACCTCGAGTGGCTAGCCTTCTGGACCATAAAGACAAGAATCAAGACAGCTCCCCATCCAACCAGAAAGGAGCACCCCACCCAGTCCCTCATAGGGTCATACCCGCACCTAAGGCTCGTCAGCAGAGTCAACGACCGCCGCCGCAGATGACTTTCGATCCTCCGTGAAACCAGTAGAAATCCATTTATTTATTAAACTCGACCAGTATCAACCTGAGTAGGGGTGTGGGCTTACCCCAACTCCTCCATTCTACAATCATGTAAAATCTTAGATTTCATTGTACTAAAATCTCTTCCATAGAGAGGGAAATAGAAGATTTCCACTGCCTTAGGGATAACGTTTGCGCGGCCCTGAATCAAGTGGTCTAACAGCAATAGATTTTTTATATTTAGTCTCTACCTGGGAGAAATAAACATAAAGAGCAGCTAAAGGCACTCTGGCGCGGATGATCGCTCAGGCAACCGATAGACATCACAGTGATCAATGTGATAAATTCTCCGGACAGACTGCATCCGCAAAAGCTCTCGAATTGCACATGGGCAGTCCCACTCAGATGTGCACTCATTGTGTACCCAATGTTTCCCACTAGCGTCACCGGCCAAAAGTCGTTTCTGGAACGCTGGATAACCATTTATGGAAGGATCGTGGGCACACTATATCGCACCTGGATAAGATCTATGTAGCATGGTTTTCCTGGTGGACCAGAGGCCCATTACTGCTCGACTGAGTAAGTTGAAAACAACGTTCGTCCCACTCAGATGCGTACAGTAAAAGTACACCCTAACTCTACTTTCCCTCCCATCTGTGGCAGCTAAAGCAATAAAGACGGGAGATGTACAGCTTGGGTCGGATATTAGGAGTCTTATCTCGCAAAAACTGATAATGAGTGCCGCGTTCCGATGTCGAATGAATACGCTTGTTCAAAAGGTGTAAGTGGCCGCTTGACAGTCCAGGGTATGTTTAAGCTTATGACAGAAGGCTGACAGTGTGAGCATTTGGAAGTGTGAATACCGAAGGAGTGCCTGATACCCCAGGCCTCTGGTGTCTACTCCCCTCAATTTCCCGTTAGAGCACCAATCGCATATATCGCGTAGCGGGTTTCTTTTCGTACCACCCAGGAAACATGTTGGCGAGCAAACAACCCGGCGGAAAGTTGGGGTTATCTGTCGATCGGGACAAAGTGGACCATTTACGATCAATTGCTCTCACTCATGTGCACCTCTTATGAGACGCTAAATTATGGCTCAATGTGTGCTTAGTGGAGAAAGGCAAAAGCAGCGCGCGACCCTTTGAAGGGAAGGAGTCCAGGTCCAGGGGGGCAGCATGAGAGCAGATGAGGCACATTGCACGCTGGCAAACGTCCTGCCGATAACCTTCCTATCCTGGTCTAGTGACCTCTGGATATAATAAAGTGCGTATGCCGATGGCCAGTACTCTATAACGCCGCGCTCAATCAGGCAGTCCTGTTGCCACCCAAGATCTCGTGGTCTTGTGTAAGGTGTCACGAAAGTATTACGGGGACTCGGGTGAGCTAGACACACAAATTACACTAAACAGCGCCGAAGTTTCCTCAATCTAAAACCACCGCCGGATGTGGGACAGGATGGTCTGGAAAAGAGATATGCTCTAAATTTTGGCTAAACATAGACATTTTACAGACATATTTATCTCCCGAACCCAGGATCTCAATCTCTTTCTTATTGCCAGAGATCTAAATTCCTCTAACCGTTTGACTTTAGTAGGGGGGATGAATATTGTCAGGAAATGTTTTGCCAGATTCGCCAGACGATTGCGTATCCCCAAATAGAAGATCCCTTGGCTGGGCAATATCGAAATGGAAAATTCTGCTCACAATAAAACGGTTGGGTCACGCTCGGTGAGCTCGGTTCACCACATTACTGCGCTTCACAGACTTTTAGACAAATTCTAATCTTAAAATTCGACCAAGAGCCAAAATGGCTCAACTCCAGACATCAAAGAGGAAGAGACTAATGAGGGTTTGAACAAACAAGGCAGGTCATCTGCAAACGCTCGTACAATTTATTTCCTGTGTCCACGGTGGTTATCCCTTTGAGTCAGGGTTCGCCTTAATTGAGCGCCATTAAATGCTCCATAATCAGAATTGTACAGCAAAGGGGATATTGGGCATCCCTGCCTAGCGAGCCCGTTTTTGATAGGTAACTCGCTCGTCAGATAGGGCGAATTGATTTTTATACGTGGCTGAAAGGATTATGGTAAAGTGCTCATTAATCTTAGTAAAAAAAGACCGGCCCGATTCCCATCATGTATAAGGGTCTGATGAGTGACGAAGCCATTGAAAGTTCTGTCCTCCAAGGCCTTCTCTGCATCTAATGACAAATCATCAGGGGAATGTTATGCACCTGGGCATAAATGAACTGATGTCACAAGGTTTTCAAAGTATTATCCCGGCTTCCCGGTCCAGGTGACACAAACCACCTGATCCGCGGTGGATCAAAGATTGCAAAGAAGCAGCAGTTCAGTCTGTTGGGCTATAGCTTAGAATATATGTTTCCAAATCCTCATTAGGAGGGGATGGGGATCGGTAGTACTGCTATAGCTGGGGGTCTTTCCCTGTTTGGGATAACAGTTACGTGGGCAGGCCTAAGGTAGACTGGGATGGGGGAAGGCGTCCGCTCACTGTCCGTTCGCGGACCCGGGCCGTAGAGTGCCCGCGAGATCTATTACGAATTTGAAAGATGGGCTGCATCACAATGTGGTGCTCGATACTTGTTATCCCGATAAAAGTTTAGTAAAATTTGTAATGAGTCATACCACATCGCAGGGCGCCTCGGACTTCTTTCCTCCCTGGGAGGGACCCTTAAGATAATTTGTTGTAGTCGTCTGGGAGGGAGAAGGGTTCTTTAGGGCACAAATGCACTACTGGGTCGGGAGGTTTAGATAAACAATGACGGGTGTGGGAAGGACATCTGTGTATGGACTACGAGGAGGAGGAGGGGACGATAGTAAGTTCTTAGAATAGAATGAATGAAATGGACCTGCTCAATGTCTTGGGTGCAATGGAACAGCATTACCCGAACGCAATTTTTGAATGGGGATCCGGGCGAATTTGCGGATTGAGCCCATACGGTTTACGCATTAGCTCTAGCTAACATAGGCCCGCAAGCTTGTTTCCAAATTCATAAAATTTGCTTGCGCATGTGTATTGGATCAAATGCCTCACCAGGCTCTGCCTCAAGAGGCTGTTTGGGACCCCCCCAGACCGTCGCCTCCTCTGCAACTCTCGTAGGCTTCGGGAGCCGAGAGCGCCGTTGTGAGCAACTCTAGTTGCTGCTGACTATAGCAAGGCATCTTACTTAAAGTAGTCGTCTTCTCTTTTTTGAGTTGGCAAACCATGTCTTTGACTCAATACACATCTCCCTAGAACGGCATTTGAGGGTTTCCCATTGGATAACAGGGAAGAGGGAATGTCATAAGCGCGTGGCAGCGCTAAAAACTGGGGTAATAGGTAACTCGTCAATTCTGCCTACCACAGGGAGTGTCAAGAAGAAGAGACTCATTCTGCATCTCCAGTTCCAGGCACTCCCCTGGTCTCAAAGCAGGGAGACCGCAAGGAGCAAAAAACCCGGGGCATGGTCAGACCAAAGTTATGTTACCAATGCCGTAATCTAGCTAACAGGGTGAGGGCAGAATGCTCGAGGACCCATGATAATAATCCATGACGCGCACTCTATAAGAGACATGGGGCGGGGGGAAAAGGTGTAAGCCTCGTCAGTCGGGTGCTGGGATTTCTCATGTGTCACATAACTGAAGCTGGAGGAAAGCTTCCTGACTCTTTTAATCATGGATACGAAAGAGTGCTTTTCCCAGTGGAATTATCTAGAGTAGATCCAAGGGTCAAATTGAATCTCCACACAGCAAAAGTCCCTGAATTGAGGGAGGAGTAATCCACAAGCCGTAGTAAAGAATTTTACTTAGGTCTGTGTTGGGTGCATATGCATTTATATTGTAAACTCATGCCATGCCACTGACAGAAATTGGATAAGAAAACGGGAAACGGGATTCACTCGTTACAATTTATAAACTGATGAGGAAGTGTTTATGTAATAGCAATTGCCCCACTCTGGACCTGGATGGGAAGTGGCAAATGCCAAGACGATATAGTGTTTGTTTTTAATCGCTGGGGGCACAGCCAGACTTGAAATGGGTTTCCTGGAAGCACACTATGTGTACCTTACGGCGATGAAATTGGTGCAAAATCTGGGCCCTTTTTTCCGGCATATTGAGGCCCTTCGCGTTAAACGAGGCTATCCGGAGATCCGCCATTGCATTAAATCAGGTTCACCCCAAGGCGACTGGGCGAGCACTGAAAAAAGATTCTCCGGAACCGCTAAAACCCGAAAACAGACAAAGGAGACCAGACAGACACAAAAGGATGTACATACCAACAAGGGAAAGAGAAAAAGAACCAAAAGCAGAAACCAAAGGTCTGCTGGCAAAAGCAATGTGTTTTAATTGCCTAGTGACTTCCATCTAACATCTGGGAACTGCAGTTTTTGAAAAAAAAAAAAAATGGGAGTGCAGGGTAGGCAGGCTGAATAGCCCTAATTAATGGGGCTAGTGCATGTCCTTAAATCACAATGAAATCAATGGCTAGAAAGAACACATAACACAGCAGAAATCTTAGGTTGTCAATCAGAATCATGACACTTATTAGGGGATATTCACAGGGTGTAATTGTGGGGTGTAATTGCGCTGCAATGCTCCCGAAGTGTGCACCACAAATACGGTAAAATCATAGCACTCATTGAGTGCACTGGAAACAGCATGTCTGTCACTAGCTTGTGCTGCCTACATCAAGGGGAGCATAATCTATGTGTAAGGTTCTCTTTTAAGGAGTTCTGTCAGTATTTTCTCGGCTTTTTACTCAGAAATCCTTCTCCAAATCATATAACCCTATATATCACAGAGCTCAGCTTCCCTTCTATCACATCCAGCTCTCACCTTTTAGGTTATCTTTAAGTATTTGATCTGGATTATTCATCTATATTTTTTTAAATGTTTATCTGGTTCACTAATAAAAGTATTAGCCACCAGAAAAAAAGTGTCAATAACTATATTTTTATAGGGATGTTCATACGACGTTTAATTAGATATTGGGTATGTTTTTCTGATCCATCTAACAATGCTCAGTGTGCTTTACATTGATTTCAATACAAAACACCTATCGTCGTTGAGACGGTACGTGTTTTATATAAGTCTTTCGGTGTGTTTAACAGATCAGATCCAAGAACTGACGTAAATTCTTGATCCGTTTTATCAGGTTTGCCTACTGGTAAAAGTCCGGGCCCAGAAAAAATGGGACATTAATTACTCAAAAAACATAGAAACAAAGACATGCTCACAGCTCAAAGGCTGGACTGAAAACTGAACCCAGTAAAGAGGAAATACTGGCCCCTATGCTACTTGGGAAAGATAAACAGGAGCTGCTGAGCAGTAGCTCACATACCTCACCACTATGGGAACAATTAGACTGCACATTAAATTGATACTGTTCACACAGTAATGCAGAAAAGCACACAGTATATACATGGGGAGATTGCACAAATGCAAAAATACTGTTAAGACAACCACTACACACCACCATCAATATAAGAAGGGAGTTGGTTGTGGTATTCTAATTGCATTGATAAGGCAATACAAAAGGGTGCATTAACCCCTTTCCCGACATTGGCGTATGCATACGCACCTAGCGGGAAGTGACTTCACGCAAAATGGAAGTATGCATACGCCCTGGCGATTCGCATGGGCTTGCGGGCGTGCCGCGCGCGATCGCGGCATGGAACAGCGGTAAATTACCGTGGCTTCATGCCCCATCACCCCCGGCCGGAGTGAGCTCCGGCCGCGGGTGAAAAAACGCTCATTACCGCAGCCTGTACATGGCCGCGATATTGATGCGCAGGCAGGAGGGTGAGGCTCCCTATGCCTACGTCGCGAGGCAGCGGCCACATTTGCCGCTTGCCCGTCCTCCTACCAGAATCCCCGGATGCTGTCTGATGCATCCGGCTGTCTGGTGACGTCACCATGCCAACATTGCATCTGTGGGGCATGGTGTCACTAGTTGCAATGGCGGAACCTATGCCCACACAGCAGTAACGCTGTGCACCAAGATCGCCTCTTCAAACAGCAATCTAATGATTGCTTTTCCCCAGTGGGGATTTGCAGTTACAAATCCTCACTGGGGGAAAATTAAAAAAATGTGAAAAAGTAAAAAAACAAGTAAAACACAAACAAAAAATTAAAACTTAAAAACATACATGCCCTTTTCCCTTTACAAACGCCAATTCGCCCCAAAAAAGATCAAAAATAAATAATGTACCCATATTTGGTATCGCGGTGCGTAACGCATCCACCCATATAAATCTGTGCACACATTAAGAACCCGTATGGTGAACGCCGTAAAAAAACAAAAAACAAAAAAAACAGTAAAATAATTGCGATTTTTGTGCATCCTGCAGTCACATTAAAAATGGAATAAAAAAAAAAGCGATCAAAAACTCATATAAACGCCAAAGTTGTACCATTAAAAACGTCACTTCATCCCGCAAAAAAAAAGTTATTACACGTCTCTGTATACGGAAAAATAAAAAAAGTTAGGGCCTTCAGAAGACTGCGATGCATAAAATATTATTTAACACAATAAAACACTATTTTTTTTTTTAAAAAGTGCTTCCAAATTAAAAAAAACTATATACAATAGGGTAATCGCCGTAATGTATCGACCCTGAGAGTAAAGGCTACCTGGTCATGGATACTGCACGGTGAGTGCTGTGAAAATAAAAATAAAAAACCCTAATAGGATTGCAGTATTTTCTTCACCCTGCCTTCCCAAAAAAACGGATTAAAATGATAAAAAGTCTATGTCCACCCAAAATAATTGATACCAATAAAAATGTAAACTATCCCGCAAAAAACAACCCTACACTGATTCCGTACACAGAAATCAAATAAAAAAAAAGTTATGGCTCTCAGGACTATGGCGATGCAAAAAACGTGTTTTCCTTTTTGAATAAAAGTGTTCTTTATTGTGGTAAATGAAGTAAAACATAAAAAAAATACAATTGGTATCGCTGAAATCGTATCGACCTGCTGAGAATACTAGCATGTCAGCTTTACTGCACGGTGACTCTGTTAAAAATAAAAAATAAAAAACACTACCAGGAATGCTGTATTTTGTTCAATATGCCTCACAAAACCTTAATAAAAAAGTGATCAAAGCGCATATGCCCCATAAATGGTACTAATAAAAAACGTCACTATCCCCACAACAAATACAAGCCATAATCAGCTCCGTATACAGAAAAACTGAAAACGTTATGGGCTATCAGAACAGGACAATAAAAACGCAATTTTTTATAGACCTATTTCTATTGTGTAAAAAAGTAATAAATCATAAAAAAAAAAACTTATAAAATCTATAATCATTGCAATTGTACCGTCCCCCATAGTAAAGATATCCTGTATTGATACTGCAACGGCGACACGTTGTAAAATTGAAGCCAAAAATAAAAAACAATGGCGGGAATCTGCTGTTTTCCCCTTCATTTCATGCCCAATGCAAAAAAAAACAAATTTGGAACTCCTGTGCACCCAAAATGCACCATACACCCATAGATGAGATCTATGAGGCGTGCTGAATCCAAAATGGGGTGATTCTGGTAGGTTTCACATGTTTGGTATTTTGGGGCTTTGTAAATGCGACATGGCCCCACCAAAATCTGCGTTTCAAAATCCAAGTAACACTCCCTCCCTTATACGGCCCTGCATGCGCCCAAACAGCATGTTTAACCCACATGTACGGGTATTGCTGAATTTGGAGAAATTGCGTACACAAGTTTTTGGGGGGGGGTGTATTTTTTCCAGGAGCCTTGTAAAAATTATAAATTTTCAGCTTAAAATTGCAGATTATTGGAAAAAAATGTTTTTTAAAATTTTCACAGCCTAACGCTAAAAAATTTTTGTGACACACTGTGGGGTCGATATGCTCCACCTACACCTGGATATCATTCCTTATGGGGTGTAGTTCAATTGGGGTATTTTTTAGGGGGAGTTTATTAATTTTAGCCACTTAGGGTGGTCTACGCACAAACTGAAGGGACCCTAAATAAAATCGTAATGAAAATGAGGACCCCCGAGTCAGTTAGGTGGCCTCCTATTCTGGGGCTTGTGGTTGTGCAAATAATGCACTAGGGCCACATATGGGATATCTCTGAAAACGGCAGATTCTGGGGAATCAATATTAATTTGCATTTCCCTGATCACATTTACACGTATCTTGTGAATAATGATAAAAATTGAAAAAGCTGAAAAAAGTTAATATTTTGAAAACTTTCACTTCCCTTTGCTTTTAATTCCTGTGAAACAACTAATGGGTTAATAAACTTCCTAATGCAGTTTTGAATACTTTAGGGGCGCGTAGTTTCTTAGATGAGGTCATTTATGGGGGTATCTAACATACAAGGATCAATCAAAATCACGTAGAAACTGGACTGGTCCCTAATAAATGTGTCTTGCAAATTTTGTTGAAATTTGAAATATTACTACTTTAAATTTCTAAGCCCCTAATGTCGTAAAAAAAAAAAATGACATTTAAAAAAATTAGGCAAAATACAGCAGACATATGGTAGATGCCTAGTTATACTCTATTTTGAGTGGATCTAACTATCTGTCTTCTTGCAGAAAATTCTTGAAGTTTTAAATGGTAAAATTTTTCAAATTTTTCACGAATTTTTTTGATTTTTTCACAAATAAACAAGCATTTTTGGGACCAAAAATTTCTTACTATCTTAAAAGCACAATGTGATCACGAGCGAAAACAATCTCTGAATCACTTGGATAGGTTAATAGTGTCAAAATAGTTATTCTCACATAAAGTGGTCACATGACAGATTTTCAAAAATGGGGCTCTGTCAGACAGGCCAAAACTGGCTCCGGCGGTAAGGGGTTAAATGGGTTTTGCCAAAAGTGAGTTCCTCACCTCCTATCAGCTCGGAGAGGAATACTAAATACTATTTCCTCCCCCCCATGCTGAGTTTGCAGGGGTGAGAGGAGGGCGTGAGCAGAGAGTGAGGAAGATAAGGGAGCATCTCAAAACTTTACTCAATTAAATAACATTACCAACAGTGGATTCTCCTATACAGCAGACAGGACTCATACACTGCATCCTTTTCCACAGGCCCCTGAAAGATCATTCATGTTCCCTGTATCAGTAAGAGTAGCAAAACACGCAAGCGCGGCCAGATCAGCTCCTGTCAGCTCCTCTCTGGTCGTGTCTAATGTAAACTTAGGTAACTTAGAGGGACTGAAGCAATGCTGTAGCTCTCACAGGCTTCAGCTTTTTGTAATCACATTTATTTAGAAAGTGATTAATTTCCCATTTTGGAGGATCCCATGTCAACATTACATCGTAGCAAAACCCCTTTAATGCAGATACGTGTGGTGCACCATGCTGGCTCTTACAGATATTACAGCCATACTATTCGATTGGGCAGGCTGCCCAGCACATTTTGGGTGTTCCACAACAAATACAGACACCTCTGTCCTCAGTACTTTTGGGCAAAAAAATTGACATACTGGAAAAATATTAAATATGAGGTATTAGTTAATACAGTAATAAAAGATAAATGGACCACTATATGCAAGCTTGCAAGCCCCGTCAAGGCTCCTCATTTCTTGCAAGTCCCTACACTAACAATTTACAAAAAAAACAAAGAAAAAATGGGACATTAATTACTCAGAAAACTGAACCCAGTAAAGAGGAAACACTGGCCCCTATGATACTTAGGAAAGATAAACAGGTGCAGCTGATTGCTGAGCAGTAGCTCACATACCACACCACTAGGGGAACAATCAGTCCAGGCCCAGATGGTTATACATCACAGTCATTCCGAAGGAGGGCAAAGACCTGACTCAATGTCAAAGTTACCGCCCTATCTCCCTCATTAACACCGATGCCAAGATCTTTGCTTAATTAATTGCATTAAGACTCGGTCCTCTTTTGGAGAGCCTTGTGCACCCTGACCAGGTGGGTTTCATTCCCGAGAGAGAGGCGAGAGACAACACATTGAAGACCTTCTCGTTAATTAATTTTGCCCATCCTACTCGTCTCCCCTGTATGCTGCTCTCCCTTGATGCGGAGAAGGCTTTTGACGGGTTAATTGGTCCTTTCTGAGGGCTGCCCTGTCTCATATTGGCCTTGGTCCTTCAAATTTGTCTAAGATCTTGGCCCTTTATCAAGCCTCTTAAGTGCAAATCCGCATCAATGGCTTCCTCTCAGCTCTTTTCACGATCTGCAATGGTACCAGGCAGGGATGTCCTCTGTCCCCGCTACTTTACGCTTTACTTATGGAGCATCTACTGCAGGATATTAGGTTAAATTCGTCTTTACAAGGGATCAGAATTGGTAGGGACCATGTCAAATGCTCGGCCTTTCCTGACGATCTCCTCTTATATATTACTAATCCTGTGATATCGCTCCTCTCGGTGATTAAGACCCTAGCTCATTTTGGCTCTTATAGCAACCACAAAATCAGTATGTGTAAAAGTGTAGCACTAAGTCTAAATCTGTCTAACGAAACACTCCAACAACTTAAACGTAACTTTTCCTGGGCAGCTACATCGTTTAAATACATGGGGGTTAACATCAGATCTTTCCAAAGTTTTTGATCCGAATTTTGCCCCTACGCTTCACCTCATCTCACAAGACTTACTTAAATGGGACAAGAAGGATTTCTCATGCATAGGACGAGTAAATATTGTAAAAATGAATGTCCTGCCCCGTCTGCTCTACTTATTTCAGACGATCCCCATCCTTCTCCCTAAATCCTTCTTTGTCACCCTGAATAAGCTTCTCCTGCAATTTGTCTGGGCTAATAAGCATCTTAGAATCTCCAAATGTATCTTAATGTTACCTAAATCATCGGGCGTTCTCTCCCTATCCAACCTGCAGGCTTACTACCTAGCTGCGGTCTCTGTCTGAATACTAGATAGCTTTCATAATACTTACTTCAAACTATGGGTTCGGCTTGAATCGGCTATGTATGGGGACCCTATGGCTGTCTTACCTTGGCTGCCTCCCTCCATGTTGCCTAATTGCTCCCTTCGGAATGTCCCCTATGTCACGCAGGTCACGGTGCGGACACATAGAGCCTTCCCTTCCACCATGAATATATTCAGCTCAGGAGTGCCCCTGATTCCGCTACGTGGTAACCCGAGAGTCCTCAGAGCAGTGCCCACAATTTCTTCTGACATTGATTGCCACAGAGGTTTCTTTGTGATTGGGGACTTTTTGTCCGATAACGCCTTCAAAACATACTCAGAGGCGATCCAGATCCACTTGGGTATGTCCTTTTCATTGCTCACTTTTTATCAACTTCTCAGCTTCTACTCTTGATATATGCATGCTCTTTTCTTTCACAGACCTCCTCCTCTTTTCGAATCCTGGTGTCTCCAGAAAGTAGTAACAAGCCACCATCTCTCAAAGGTATATGGTCTATTAACTTCTCCGGTCGACCCTCATAAACTAACCTTCCAAAGGGGCTGAGACGGGGAGTTTTCGAGAGAACTCGCAGAGGAAGACTGGAGCAGGATTTTCTTTCTAACCCACAAGACCTCCGTTTCCTCTAAAATCCAGGAGTTAAATTATAAGATCTTATCTAGATGGTACAGAGTACCTTCTCTTATGCACTCTCTGTTTTCATCGGTCCCAAATGTATGTTGGCGCTGTTGCAAGGGCGTGGGGACAATGACCCACATCTGGTGGGGTTGTTCTTCCCTACAGCCTTTTTGGGGCAAAGTTAGCGATGTGATCAGATTGGTGACGGGACTCACAATCCCCAATGACCCTGCTGCTCTGCTTCTATTGCCGATTCCTCCCAATATACTGAAACATCACCTCATTTCCTTTCTATTAAATGCAGCTAAAATAGTAATACCAAGGTTGTGGCGCTCCACCTCGACCTTGACTGTCACAGATTTGTTTAGGGAAATTCACACTACCTATTGTTTAGAGGAACTACGTAATGACTCCCCTGAAGAAAGTGAGAAATTTCTCGGATGTGGCCTGAATGGTCTCCTTTTGTGAATCTGACCTATATCGCTCTGTCCTGTAAGGTAGGACCCCAGCAAGTGCTTTATATGTTGACTTTGTACTTTGTGGCATCCTAATGAGTGGCGCTTTGACCGACTGGCTTCCCCTAACCTATTATTATAACTTTAGTTGGTAATTTTACTCTTTCTATGATTCTTCCTTTTGTGTTCTCACTAGGCTCTTGCAGTCAAGAGTTAAGTAAGTGTACAGGGATTTCCATGGAGAGGATCTACTAAGTGTCCCTAAAGCAACTACATTGGAAACCTCCCTCCGACTACCGGGAACTTTACCTCTGTTATGTCCTACTTATTACATGATGTTACTGTATAGCAGTGGTTCATCTCTTTTACTTCTCAATATTTCTGCTTTGTCATATGATGGTGTCAGGGCTAGGCGGCGCTCAGCCTGCAGGGAGCAACGTTCTGCAGCAGCTGATCAGCGACCCCACCCTGATAGACAGTCTGCTGGGAGCTGTGTGAGTGACAGAGGTCCAGCCACTCCGGACATGGGGTGTGTCGCACCAGCCAATGGAAGAACCCGGAGGCCGCTCCAACCAGCTGCAGGGGCGGTATCCGGGAATCCCATTTAAATTCCCTGCAGGCTGAGCGCGGCGCCTGTGATATTTCCTGGCTGCCTAGTTTCCTTGTATTTTGTATTGTGCTGTTTATTTGTGTACCAGACCCCGGCTTGTTTACTTACCTCGGCTTGTAATCTGATTTTGTACTTCGCTCCCGTTCGTGTTTGACCTTGGCTTGTTTACGTTTTTTCTCTCTGGTTCTGATTCTTGGCTTGGCGTTTCTTATTCTGGTTATTGAACTGGACTGTCAGACCATTCTTCCTTCTGATGGCCCCAGAAATTTAGCAGTGCAGGGACGTCCCCATTCGTTGCCTACTGTCAAAACCGCACTCCCCACGAAACTATAAACCCCATGACAGCACTGGTAAGCATGCAGATGTTACCCCAGGTAGTTCAAATCTGGCCCTGTGGTAAAACACGGGAACTTCCCCCAAAATCCAAATGCCCCGCACCCTTCCCCCCTGGTGAACCCCCTATATTTCCTGACAGGTTCTCAGCAACAAAAAGGCTTTTATTTTATTATTATTTTAAAATTTAAAGGCGCCTTGTTTTCCGGGCGCTGTAATTGGGGCGGGTACATAAAAAACCTGGTAAAACCCAATTACAAAGTAAAAAAAAGGGACTAAAAACCGGGGTACAGAGGGAGAGAGGGCCCTGCCCTGGGCTACAATCTACAGGAAGGGGGGAAAGACAGAAGGGGAGGGGCAGAATTTTGTGGGTGGGGCAGTCAACACTGTTTTAAAGTTTGGGTTAAGGCAACCAAAAGGGAGGTTTTCAGGGTTTCGTTTAGGCTGTGAGAGAGGGGAGATCGAGGTTGAGGGAAAAATGAGTTCCAAGGGGGGGAAAACAGGGAGAATCTTGGGGAAGTTAGTGAAGACTGATAAGAGGAGAGCAGAAAAAGGCCTGGAGGGGCGGAGGGTTCGGAGGGGGGGAAAAAGAGATTTTAAAGGCAATACGTAAGGGGGGAAAGGTATGGAGGCCTTTTTAGGCAAAGGGTTTCTAGCTTAAATGATTCGCTGGGCAATGGGGACCGGGGGGGGATAGGCAGAGGGGAGAGGCAGGGGAGTAGCGAGGAGAGAGGTGAATTAGACGGGCAGCAGTGTTAAGGATTGTTTGGAGGGGAGCAAGAGTGCTAGATGGGAGGCCACAGAGAAGAATGTTGCAATAGTCTAGGCGTGAGCTGACGAATGCATGGACAAGCATTTTTGTGCTTTCAGAGTTAAGGAATGGGCGGATTCTGGAGATGTTTTTCAGGTGGAGGCGGCGGGCAGAGGTGAGGGCTTGGATATGCGGTTTGAAGGACAGTTTTGAAGTCAAGGGTTTACCCCAAGGCAGGGGACCTGTGGTGCGGTAGAGAGTGTAGCTATTGCCCAGTGATAGAGAAAATCAGGTGGAGGGATAGAGTGGAGATGGAAGATAAAAAATTTCTGTTTTTCTCACATTTAGTTTTAGGATGCGAGAGGAGAAGAAGAAGATTAAGGCCGAAAGACAGTCAGGGACCCGGGAAGTAGGCTGTTGACATCTGGCCAGAGAGGGTAGAGTTTGGGTGACATCAGCATACAGGTGCTATTGAAAGCCATGTGATGCTATGAGCTGACCCAGACCAAGAGTGTAGATAGAGAAGAGTAGTGGGCCCAGGACTGACCCCTGGGGGACATCAACAGACAGCGGGCGAAAGGAAGAGGGGGTGCGAGAGTGTGAGACGCTGAATGTTCTATTGGTGAGGTACGAGGAGATCCAGGAAAGGGCCGAGTTTGTGATGCTGAGGGAGGAGAGGATGTGTAGGAGGAGTGAATGGTCGACAGTGTCAAAGGGAGAGGGCAGGTCTAGGAGGAAAGCACAGAGTACTGGCGTGGGGGCTTTGGCAGTTACTAGGTCATTGGTGAACTTGGTTAGGGCGGTTTCAGTAGAGTGGTGGGGTCGGAAACCAGATTGCAGTGGGTCAAGAAGAGAGTTGGTGGAGAGATGGAAGGACAGTTGAAGATGGACGTGTTGCTCAAGGAGCCTAGAGGCGAATGGAAGCAGTGAGATGGGGGTGATGGTAGCGTGTTTGAAGGAGGAAGGGAAGATGCCAGAGGTTAATGATAGATTGCAGAGATGGGTGAGGGCTGGGATGATAACAGCACTAAGGTCAGATATGAGGTGGGATGGCAGTGGGTCAAGACTACAGGTGGTGAGGTTCGATTTGGACAGTAGAGAGGAGAGCTTGTCAGGAGTGACAGGAGAGAAGCAAGTCAGGGGGAAATAGTGATGAGCAGGTGTAGAGGTGGGCTGTGGGGACACTGCAGGAATATAGTTAGGCTGAGGGGACTGCAGGGTGAAGCTTTGTCTGATGAGATTTATTTTGTTTTGGAAGTGAGTTGCGAAATCGTCTGCAGAGAGGAGAGATGGGAGAGGAGGTGCAGGTGGACGCAGGAGAGAGTTGAAGGTGTTAAAAAGTTGTCTGGGGTTGTGGGACAGGGAGGATATGAGAGTGGTGAAATAGTCTTGTTTGGCTGAGGTGAGTGTAGATTTAAATGTATGTAGTGATTGTTTGTATGAGGCGAGATCCTCAGTGGAGCGGGTTTTCTTCCAGCGGCGTTCATCAATTCTGGAAGCTCGACTCGGCTGCTTAGTGGAGTCTGTGTGCCAGGGTTGTCTGTTGATTTTGGGGAAGGATGTCGCCTGTATTTTAGGCTCCGCCCATGTACCTCGGGCAATGAGGAGCAGAAAGTGGGAATAGTTATGTCCCTACTTCAGGGTTCCCCCCAGGAGTGAGCATTTTCTTTACCGCCTGATTCGCCAGAACTGTCTTCCGTGGACAGGTTCTTTGTCTCTTTAGGCATACTTTTTGATGACACTGATAGGGAAGCTGTAGCCGAGGCTCACCTGACCACATTGAGGCAGGGTCAAAAGACTGTGGAGGAGTTTGGCTCTGAATTTCGTCGCTGGTGTGTTCTGTCTGGGTGGAACGACTCAGCTCTTAGATGCCAGTTTAGATTAGGGTTAGCTGACCACGTGAAGGATTTATTGGTGGCTCACCCTACCCCTGGTACTTTAGATGAGGCTATGGCACTAGCCGTTCATCTGGACAGACGTTTTAGGTAGAGAGTCCGGGAAAAGGCTTCCCCTCCGGTGGTCCACACCATGGCCCCTTCTACACCAATTGTTTCTGATTTAAACCCAGAGGAGCCCATGCAAGTGGGGGCTTCTTCCGCGACTTCTGAAGTAGTGACCATAGATCTACTCGTCGCACCCAGGGGTTGTGTTTCTACTGTGGCGTTGATGGACACGGCATTCGGGAGTGCTCCAAACAGAAGACCAGGCTGGAAAAAACTCCAGCGCCTAGGTGATTTGCAGGAAGGTCACCTAGGCGAACAAGTATTTCCTATTGTATCCAAAAAGTTGATGCTCCTAGTTAAGATCTCATATTTGTCTCTGTCTGGTTCTGGGAATGATTTTGTGGATTCTGGGTCAGCTTCCAATTTTGTAAATGCATCCTTCACCAAACTTCTGGCCTACCTTGGAGACTGCTATCTGATTCCCTGTGAGTTTTGGCAATTGACCATACTCTTCTGACAAGGGGCACAATCCAACATTGTACTCCTGAGCTCGAGATGGTGGTAGGATCCATACATACCAAAAAGTGTATTCTATTTATCATGGACGGACTGCCCGCTGATGTGGTTTTGGGGCTGCCCTGGCTTCAGAAACATAACCCAGAAAATTAATCAAGTGGGGACAACAGTGTTTTGACAGATGTCTCCCTGTCATACTGGGCAATACAGAGGTAGAACAGATTCCTGTTTTCATTCGTGACTTTGCTCAAGTATTTTCTCAGAAACAGTCAGAGATACTACCCCCTCATAGATCTTACGACTGTGCCATTGACCTATTGCCCGGAGTGAAGTTTCCTAAGGGGAGGATATATAATCTGTCAGGTCCTAAGAGACTAGCCATGAAGCAATATATTGCAGAAAGCTTACAGAAGAGGCATATCCAACCTTCTGTGTCCCCTATGGGTGCAGGGTTTTTCTTTGTAGGGAAAAAGGATGGAGGCCTCCGTCCATGCATAGACTACCATGAACTTAATAAGATAACAGTAAAAAAACAATATCGCTTATCCTTGATTCCTGATCTGTTCAATCAAATCCAGGAAGCGAAGTGGTTTTCCAAGTTAGACCTGATGGGGGCCTATAACCTCATCCGTATCCGAGAAAGGGATGAGTGGAAGACCGTGTTTAACACTCCTGAGGGTCATTTTGAAATTTCTGGTTATGCAATTTGGGTTGTGTACTGCTCATGCAGTCTTCCAGAATTTGGTTAATGATGTTTTCCGAGAACTCATAGGTTGTTGTATGGTCGTTTACCTGGATGACATTTTAATCTATTTGAAGGATTGGTTGTCACACGTTAAACACGTACGACAAGTATTGCAAATCCTGAAGGAGAATTGTTTGTCAAGCTTGAAAAATGTGTTTTTGGAGTGCAGGAGGTACCTTTTCTTGGGTACATCCTGACTCCTAACTCATTCTGTATGGACCCCTGTAAAATTCAAGCTATTCTCAATTGGGTCCGCCCATCGTCCCTGAAAGCCCTACAGCGATTCCTAGGGATTGCTAATTACTATTGTAACTTTATTTGTACTTTTTCTGTCTTAGATCGGCCGTTGACTGACATGACCAAGAAGGGGGTAAAGTTCAGTAACTGGCAACCCGAGGCCATAGAGGCGTTTGAGAAACTTAAGCAGTGTTTTGTATCAGCTCCTGTGTTGATTCAAGCAGATCATACCAACCCCTTCGTCGTAGAGGTTGATGCTTCTGAGTATGGTGCCGGGGCTGTCCTGTCTCTGGGATCAGTTAATATGACTAACCTTCGCCCTTGTGCCTTCTTTTCACGTAAATTTTCCTCAGCTGAGAGGAATTATGACGTTGGGAATCGGGAGTTATTGGCTATTAAGTGGGCCTTCGAGGAATGGCGCCACTTCCTCGAAGGTGCCCAACATCAAGTCACGGTCCTTACTGATCATAAGAACCTTACCTTTTTAGAGTGCTAAAAGTTTGAATCCACGTCAGGTGCGTTGGGCATTATTTATTACATGCTTCAACTTTGTTGTTACTTACAGACCAGGTTCTAAGAATGTTAAAGCCGATGCGCTATCTAGAAGCTTCTGTGCCAGCCATGCTTCCCAGGAGGATCCGGTACCTCTATTGCCCAAGGAGACTGTCGTCTTAGCTATTTCCCCTGATTTAGCCACTGAGATTAAGTCCCACCAGGATATGAGAATGCTTCAAACGGAAGACCAGTTCAGAAAAACTCCAGTGCCTAGGTGGTCAGCAGGAAGATCACCTAGGCGAGCAGATATTTCCTATTGTATCTAAAAAGTTGCTGCTACCAGCTAAGATTTCATAGTTGTCGCTGTCTGGTTCTGGGAGTGCGTTTGTGGATTCTGGATCAGCTTCTAATTTTGTTGATGCGTCTTTCGTCAAACGTCTAGGCCTACCTTGGAGACCGCTATCTGACTCGCTACGGGTTGTGGCTATTGACTCCACTCCACTAGCTCAGGGCACAATCCAACATTGTACCCCTGAGCTAGAGATGGTGGTCGGATCAATACATAGTGACAAGTGTAGTCTCTTTATCATGCAGGGGCTGCCCGCTGATGTGGTTTTGGGGCTGCCCTGGCTTCAGAAACATAACCCAGCGTTTGACTGGAATTCAGGGGAATTAGTCAGGTGGGGACAACGGTGTGTTGACAGATGTCTCCCTACCATACTGGGCAATACTGATGTGGAGGCTGATGCTCTATCTAGAAGCTTCTGTGCCAGCCACGCATCCCAGGAGGATCCGGACCCTATATTGCCCAAGGAGACTGTTGTCTCAGCTATTTCCCCTGATTTAGCCACTGAGATTAAGACCCACCAGGAGAAGAGACCTGCTAATTGTCCTGTTTCGAAGGTCTTTGTCCCCACTCAGCTCCGGCTATGATTTTTAAAAGAATTTCATGATTTTGTTTTATCTGGACATCCTGGAGTGTCTGGCACAAAAAAGGCTTATTTCTCGTATTTACTGGTGGCCGTCATTGCCTCGTGATGTTGAGGCCTATGTGGCATCTTGTGAAGTCTGCGCTCGGGCTAGGGTTCCCAGAACTCGTCCTCCTGGCGAACTTTGCCCTCTACCTATGCCTGAACATCCGTGGACCCATATTTCCATGGACCTTCCTCCTTCGGAGGGCAAAACGGTTATTTGGGTGGTTGTGGTCTTTCAGCAAAATGTGTCATCTTGTTCCTTTAAGGGGGTTACCGTCATCAAAAAACTTGCTGAAATGTTTATCAAACATATAGTCAACCTGCATGGTTTACCTGAGAATATTGTTTGACAGAGGGGTTCAGTTTGTGTCTCGGTTTTGGAGAGCCATTTGCAAGGCTCTGGGTATCACTCTGTCCTTCTCCTCTGCCTTCCACCCAGAGACTAATTGGCAGACAGAGAGGGTAAATCAAAGAGTAACTCAAAAACTCCGTTGTTATGTATCTGATCATCCGGTAGACTGGGTAAAGTACTTACCTTTGACAGAATTTGCCATGAACAATTAAGATAGTAGCTCGTCCGGTACCTCACCATTTTACTGTAACGATGGTTTCCACCCAAGGCATACGTCATTTTCCAGTGCTACGTCTGATAACAGCGGGGTGGATGTTATCATTAAAGATCTGTGCACAGTCTGGGCCCAAGTTCAGAAGAACTTGGTTCATACCCAGAACATCCAGAAGAAAAATTCCGATAGGTGGTGTCTTTGTTCTAGAGGGTTTGCTGTTGGGGAGAAGGCATGGTTATCCACCCGAAATATGCGATTAAAAGTTCCTTCTGGTAAACTCGCTCCACGATTTGTTGATCCATATGTGGTTCAGGAGGTGGTTAACTCAGTGGCATATCATCTCAAATTACCCTCTTCTCTCCGGATACACAACGTGTTTCATCGCTCTCTTCTTAAGAGGTACATTCAGCCGATGACTCCGCCCTCTAGTCCTCCTCCTCCACTATGTATAGAGGGGGAGTTAGAACATGAAGTCGCCCAAATTTTGGATTCCCGTAAAGTCCAAAGGTCACTGCAGTACCTGGTCCACTGGAAGGGTTATGGTCCAGAGCAGAGATCATGGGTTCCAGCGACATCCATCCATGCGGATCACCTAATAAGGGAGTTCCATGAGTCTCACCCAGACAAACCCAGACCCAGGAAGGGTACTGTCAGGGCTAGGTGGCACTCAGCCTGCAGGGAGCAACGTTCAGCAGCTGATCAGCGACCCCACCCTGATAGACAGTCTGCTGGGAACTGTGTGAGTGACAGAGGTCCAGCCACTCCGGACAGGGGGCGTGTCGCACCAGCCAATGGGAAAACCCGGAGGCCGCTCCAATCAGCTGCAGGGGCGGTATCCTGGAATCCCATTTAAACTCCCTGCAGGCTGAGTGCGGCGCCTATGATATTTCCTGGCTGCCTAGTTTCCTTTCATTTTGTATTTTGTATTGTTCTGTTTGTGTACCAGACCCCGGCTTGTCATCTGATTTTGTACTTCGCTCCCGTTCGCGTTTGATCTCGGCTTGTTTACGTTTTCTCTCTGGTTCTGATTTGTGGCTTGGCATTTCTTATTCTGGTTATTGACCCGGACTGTCTGACTATTCTTCCTTCTGACGGCCCCAGCACTTTAGCAGCGCAGGGACTGTCGCCCAGTTGCCGTCTGCCGCCTAGGGCAGCACGTCAAGTAGGCAGGGACAATGGGCTGGGTTCCAGTCAGGGCTCACTGTACCTCCCTTGACGTGACAGGTGTTTATCTTTTCATATACCATTGTTCCTTATTGCATAATTGAGTCAATATGTTGATGAAGCTTTAATGATCCGCCTTTGTTATGATGAACCTTCTATGTGATATATGCATGTTACATGCTTGTATACCACTACTGTACTTTACCTTTTTCATCAATAAAATCTCTATTGAATAAGAAAAAAAACAAATATGAAGTTTCTCCCTGCCAGAAAACTTTATCCAACACGTAGCTCACTTTGGGTACATTTTTGGATACGTTTTTTGGATTGAAAAATGCTATGTGAACATACCCTATAACTTAACAAATTAAAATATAGACTGCTTGTAAAGCCAGTGTATCAATTACTTAACTCACCAGGGGAATAAGGTCCAGATTTCCTGATTCAGGAGATTCAGTCATGCCCAGCACCTTCTCATAATTCTTTAAGTTAGCATACCATGTTAGGGTATGTTCACACTGTTTGCGGGGCGTAATTTGGTGCTTAATTGCGCTGCAATATGCCCAACTAGAGAAAGTCAATGGGAGCCGACTGTCAGTGCTTTAGAAGTACTGGCCGGCGTGTACTTGTTAAACACCGTTTAACAATACGCCGTTTGAGTATACACTTAAGCTGCAGGATCTCACAATTTGGACTAAAAGAGCATTATGCATTAGTTACATAGCAGTCAGTGTATGTTCACACGGCATTTTTGGATACGATTTCGCGTCCGTGTTGAATCTGAAAAATGCATCCAAAAACATAGCGTCGATAAGATCCAACATGTATCCAACACGCAGTTGCGTGTTTGGCTGTGTGTTGGATACAGCAGGAGCGCACCCTATCATTTTAAATAGGGCTCCTGCTGCGTCTTTTGGACCAAGATTTGACATGTCAATTCTTGGAATGGAACCGAAAGAACGGATCCGACAGACGCAATGAGACACGCATCGGCGATCACTCGTGTGAACGCCGATACATGTTTTACATTGCGAGCAGTGTAAAACACACTGCTCATTGTTAGATGCGTGTTTGGATCCATCTGTCGGTCCCCAAACAGACCCAAACACGCAGTGTGATTTACATTGCTTTTAATATAAGACACGTATCGGCATTCACACGAGTGATCGCCGATGCGTGTCTCACTGCGTCTTTCGGATCTGTCTTTCGGATTCGTTCAAAGAATTGACATGTCAATTCTTGGTCCGAAAGGCGCAGCAGGAGCCCTATAATAAACTATAGGGTACGATCCTGCTGCATCCAACACACATCCAGACACGCAGCTGCATGTTTGGGTACGTGTTGGATCTATTTTACATGCAATGTTTGGATCCGGTTTTCGGATCCAAAATCGGATCCAAAAATGCTGTGTGAGCATACCCTTAGTTGTACATCTCTGTACACAATTGTGGGCTGCCAAGCAGCTGGCATGTTAGGAGATTTATACAAATAAAAGTATACTTCTATTTAGTAGTATTGCAGTGAATCACACAAGTATGCAGTCTACAGGGACTAAAAATATCAGTAAAATCGTGTTTTTAGGTTCTGTCCACATGACGAGCATTTCAAGTCAGAATCCACGCAAATTCCGCCTTGAAATACTCGTTTAAAACAAAAAGTAAATCATTCTCATTCACCTTAATAGAAAATACGCCTTGTACTCCACACAGCACATATTTTCTCGGTCGGTTTTTAAAAGTACAAAAAAACTTAGAACATGTTCATTCTTCTGTCATACTCCACGTGCGGATCTGTGCCCAAAACCCCATAGACATGAATGAGACTCATTTTCTGACTGTAAATCTGCGCCAATACTTTGATGTTTACCGTTTTAATGATTTTCTTTTTTGTAGTAGTAGAATGGTAAAAGGAGTATTTTGAACTTTTAATTTTTTTTTTTTTTTTTTTTTAAATTCAAAAAAAAATTTGCAACACTGTATAACCCCGGACAATCGTCTTCCCAAAATGTGGCTAAATGCCAAAACTTTTTATAAAAAAAAATTAAAATAAAAACAATATGGGGAATGCTAGTAAGGAAAAGATACGATAAAATACCAAAAACAAAAATAAAAGTACCCAAAAAAAATTTTTCCCCAAAAAAAACAAAACCAATTAAAAATATAAAAAAAAAAAAAAAAAAAAAAAAAAAAACACAAATAAAAAAAAAAAGAAAAACCCACCTTCCCCCAGGGGACAGAAAAAACAACAACACAAACAAAACGAAAGGGGGGGGGAAGGGGGGTGAGTGTGAGGGAAAAAGGAACCCAACTATCCGGGAAGGGGAGGACCCTACCCCGCTCATACGGGCGCAATTCTGCCGGCACGGGCATTAAACATAAACGGGTGTTAGGCTGGCAGACGGCACCCCCAAAACATACTTTAAGGACTGGCAGGAAAGGTGTCTGGAAATTTGATAAAAGGGAAAAAGGGAAATCTTAAAGGCCCCCAGGAACCAAGTTTTTAAAACGGGGGCCCCCTTTTTGGGGGTGGTGAATTTTAATTCCCTCCATTCCCCTGCACAAAACTGATTTCCCCCCAAAACCATTCCCCCAAAAAGGCGGAGGGAAAGTTGTTTCCATCTGGAGGGATCAAAATTTTAGCCCCCTGCAGCAGATGTTTAAGGAGGGATTTTTTAAAATTTTATAACAAGGAGGGGAAAAAACATAAAGGAAAAAATGCCTCTGGAGATTGGCGAGACCCCGTTCCCTCCCCGTCACCCTTTCCCCCAATCCCAAAAGCCCTTGAGGTGAAACAACCCCCCAGCAGGGACAAGTCCCCCTTATCCTTCCACCCTCCAGCAAACACCGGGGTCAGGGGAACATTTTTGCAGAACGAGGGGATCTATACCAGGGGAAAGTTTTTTTTAAAGAAAGTCCCCTGATGTTTGGAGGAAATCATTCCCTGTGGGAGTTGAAAGCAGTGATTTTGGTGGGGGTGAAAGAAAGGGCCTAGTTCTTCTCCCGCCCCGGCAATATAAAGGGAGCTGTTCGGAGGGGATAGGGCTTTAACTTATACAAGAGGACGAGAGTGTCGGATTTAAGGGAGAAAAAAAAACCACCTTCTGGGAAGGGCGTAAGGGGGTCTGGCCACGAAATTTTAGACCTCTTTTGCTAAAAAGGGGAAAAGTTTAAGATTGAAAGGACTTGTCCCCGAACCTCCCTTAAAGAATCGCATCCAGTGGCTTCAATTTCCCCCTCAGATAAAAGCGAGCAAAAAACGAAAGGGGGGTTCGTTTTGTCCACCAAAGAAAACATGGATGAAGCCCCAGGAGGGAATCGGGTTGCCCCGTACTGGCCGCAAGGGCCAGAAAGGTCAAGGGGTTGTAGGAGTTCCTGTGTAATCGTGAAACGTGTGTCCCTAATGAAAAAGAGGATACAAAATCCCCTGGAGAGCTCCTTCCAAGAACCCCCCGACCTAGGCCTCCCCAACCCCCCCCTAACCCCCCAGGGGGCCAACCAGGCGGGGGCCCCCCGATTTCTCAACCGGGAACCACCCCCGGGATTTGGGTGATTTTGTTACATTTTCCTTCGCGCTCTTTCTGCAGGCCAAAAACGAAAAGCGAAAAACACGTCGACATTTTCCCCCGAATTTTGGCCCGGGGTATTTATGGGAAGCGTTTTAACAAGTATAGAAATTTTGGAAGAATTTACATCTTAAAGATTTTTCTGCCCCAAAAACCCTGACAAGTCCTTTTTTTTTTCCAAAAAAAGTCCAGGGCTTTTTTAATTTTGGCGAGAGAGGAAAAAAAATTTCAGCAAAGACTTGAGAGATCAAGGAGGGGTACCCCCAAATAAGAAATGCCCCGGCTGGGGCCCTGAAAGGAAATTGGATTGAAAAGAAGCCCTATCCTGGGACGATACCGCCCCCCCAAACCTTGTTTTGGGGAAAATAATTTGAAATTTTTACCGCCCCCGAAACTTCAATGTCAGCCTCAGAGTGGAAGGGAAAATATGAGGGTTTGATATATAGATAAAAGTCGTCTGGAAAGCGAACCCCTTTACTCCCCTTCTCCCCCAATGTGATCCCTGCGATATCAGGGTTTGCTCTGAAAAGGGGACTCAAGTCTCCATACCAAAGTACAACAAGGGGGGACAGGGGGCAAACCCTTTTCGTTTTTCCAAAAATTTGAGATCGGCAGGGAAGCAACAATGTGCCATTGACCTTTATTGGGGGAAGGGCGCGCGAACAGAGCTCAAATTTTAAAAAGGGGGGTTCCCCTTGGGCGGAGTTAGAAGAGAAGGCCATGAAATACGGGCAAACGCCTTCCCTGCATCCATTGACAAGACCATGAGAGTATTTTACGTGTACGAGCATAATGGATGATATCAAGGGTTTTAAAGCGTGTTATCGCGCGCCTCTTCCCCGGAACAAAAGCCCACCTGATCCGGATGAAAAGGGAAATTCAGAAGTGGTTTAAGTCTATTTGCGATTCATCTTAGCATAAATTTTGAGGTCAACATTTAATAAGGGATGGGCAGTAGCTGCCCGGGTCTGGGGATCCTTCCCAGGTTTGGGAAAAACCCGCAATATGCGCCAACATAGCCTGAGAAGGGAAGGGAGTTTCCACCGAGACAGAATTAAAGAGCAGAGGGCAGAGTGGCTCCAGTAGAGTTTTAAAGAACTGGACCGTGAAGCCATCCGACCCTGGACTCTTACCACCCGGGAGATCTCTGATAACCGATTTCAACTCTATTAACGAAAACGGTTCCTCCAACTTCTCTGTGACCTCGGCAGAAACTTTGGACAATAGGGAGGGATGCGGGAAAACCCCCGATTGAAGTGGGGAAGAGGGAGGAGGTAAATTGTAAAGTTTAGAGAAGAAATCATGGAAAGCGAGCGCAATGTCCTCGGTATGGTGGACCACAGAGTGTGCCGCCATTTTGATCGAAGGGATAAAGGACTGTGCAATCTGGGAACGCACCGCCCTTGCAAGCATCCGACCGCTTTTATTGCTGTACTCGTAGAATTTACCCCGGCATACTTGAACTAGCCGACCCCAGGATGCTTCCAAGAGGCACCTCACCTCTAGGCGTGCCTCCTGCAATTCCCTAAGGACTGTGGGGGAAAGAGCCTGTTTATGAACCATCTCTAGAGTAGACATTTTAGCGAGGGCTTTCTGTAATTTAGCCGCTTTTTCCCTCTTGAGCCTAGAGCCATGTTTAATCAGGACCCCCATCACCACGCATTTAAGCGCTTCCCATTGAGTAACTGCTGGAGTAGGGTCCTGTGCATGGTGGGATGGGAACTGGGAAATGGCCCTCTCGATATCCACTACACAAGGGGCATCCAAGAGCAGTGATTCGTTCAGCCTCCAACACCAAACTTTTTCTCGTAATGCCGGAAGCCGAATGGAGCAATATACTGGGGCATGGTCCGACCATAGGATACTACCTATAGAAGTGGACACTAACAGGGGCAAAGCCGAGTGTTGGACCATGACATAGTCCAACCGACTATAAGAGCCATGTGGGGGGGAGAAGAAAGTATAGTCCCTGTCAGTAGGGTGCAACACCCTCCAGGCGTCACACAGCTGAAGCAGTGAGAAAGCCCTCTTCACTCTCTTAATAGCAGAGTAGGACAGGGAGGATTTCCCGGAGGAATTATCCAAAATGGGGTCTAGGGAAATGTTCAGGTCCCCACAGAGCAGCACAGTCCCCTCACCAGGGGGAGAGAGACATCCACAAGTGTCTCGAGGAGAGAGCCTGTTTATGAACCATCTCTAGAGTAGACATTTTAGCGAGGGCTTTCTGTAATTTAGCCGCTTTTTCCCTCTTGAGCCTAGAGCCATGTTTAATCAGAACCCCCCTCCCCACGCATTTAAGCGCTTCCCATTGAGTAACTGCTGGAGTAGAGTCCTGTGCATGGTGGGATGGGAACTGGGAAATGGCCCTCTCGATATCCGCTACACAAGGGGCATCCAAGAGCAGTGATTCGTTCAGCCTCCAACACCAAACTTATTCTCGCAATGCCGGAAGCCGAATGGAGCAATATACTGGGGCATGGTCAGACCATAGGATACAACCTATAGAAGAGGACACTAACAGGGGCAAAGCCGAGTGTTGGATCATGATATAATCCAACCGGCTATAAGAGCCATGTGGGGGGGAGAAAAAAGTATAGTCCCTGTCGGTAGGATGCAACACCCTCCAGGCGTCACAAAGCTAAAGCAGTGAGAAAGCCCTCTTCACTTTCTTAATAGCAGAATAGGACAGGGAGGATTTCCCGGAGGAGTTATCCAAAGTGGGGTCTAGGGTGATGTTCAGGTCCCCACAGAGCAGCATGGTCCCTTGCAATAGGGGGAGGGAGATAACCACAAGTGTCTCGAGGAATCCTACCTGGCCCATATTCGGAGCGTATGCATTGACGATAGTGAAAACCTGCCCGCTAACGGAAAGGACCAGAATGAGATATCGCGCCTCTGTATCAGCCGTGCAACTGATAACCTGATGGGCCAAGGAGCGATGGATGGCTATGGCCACTCCCCTGGACCTGGACTCCAGACAATTCGCAAAGTGCCAAGAAGTATAGTATTTATTTTTGATATTAGGGTCATGTCCTACCTTGAAATGTGTCTCCTGGAAACAGACCACTTGGACCTTGGCCCGGTGAAAGTGATGAAGCACCTGCGCCCTCTTTTCAGGGGTATTTAGCCCCTTAGCATTGAAGGAGGCAATGCGTAGGTCCATTGAAGACACTGGTAGCCAAAACTCGGGTTGTACTGAGTCGGGCTTGACCTTCCACCCAACAGGCGCCTACAGGTACAGGAGCAGAGAAGCGAAAAACAAAAGAAGAGGGAAGAAAGAGAAAAGAAACCAACAAGAAAAAAAAACAAAAAACACCACAAAGGGGGCAGGGGAGGGGGGGACGACACACCCACTCACGCCTAACAAACACTGAACACACACAGAAAACCCCAAAAAGCAGGAGTCAAGCCCTGCGCTTTTAACTAAGGAAGCAACTTACTGCAAAGAACTAGGGCCCTGCTAATCGTAGAATACGAAAAGCAGGAGTTCCACCTACTGTGGGATAGTGGTAGCACACAAATGCGTAGAGGGAGATCCTCACTACCCTGGTGAATGCATGATAACAGGAGAAAGATAAACAATGGCAACCAGCCAATATATAACCTTGGTAGGGGAAAAAAGAGGACCGACAGGACCTGCGCACCCCGGGAAGGAAGGCAAATAAAATAACAAAAAAGGGGGGGGAACCCCTCTCAAAAAGGCCCCGCTGCGCACGTGCTGTCACCCTAACACCGCACAACTGTCTAGGGTAACATTAGTAGACCACGAACTAACGCCAAAATAGCCCGCAGAACTGACAAGGAGGGGTTGTCCTCCAAAAAGTAAAGTCCCGATCCACTTGGGGCCAGCAAGGAACCACAATATATGATCCCGGCTCAGCACTCAGTAACAACTAAGGTGGGTTCCCAGGGGGGGCGGAGCCTGACTGGCAAGCTGAGCGGCAGCATCTAAGAGGAGCTCCAGCACTTGCTCCTGTAAATCCTGTGTTGGAGCAGGCATAGGACTTACAAACTCCTTGGACAACAAGCAGAGCGTTTCTCATACTCACTGGAGTATTTCTGGTCACTTTCCAGACCTGTGGTGCGATGACTCGCCGCAACAAGGAGCCACAGAAGGTGGAGAGTGGGGCTGAACAAGAAGCCCAGGGACAGCGTGGCTCTGCAAGAACCGCAGGGAAGCAAGCAGAGGTACCGCATGGGACACTGGCTAAATTAGCCCAATATGCCCAGAAACCCTTCCACATCTTCCTCTGGCACAGAGTCTCCCAGTAAGCAAGAGCAGGATGCTGGAAATATACAAGCAGTAGCCGTGACAGACAAGCAAGGAGCACAGGAAGAGATAAGTGCCAGCAGCATGCATACAGGAGCCAGGGCCTAAAACAAATACACAGGTCACTCCTAGTTTACAAGCACAGCAAGATACAGAGGAGCCTACGAGAGGATGTGCTTCAAGCTGTTCACCAATGCATACTGCTTTATCACTCAAGTTGGTGGTCTTAAAGTGGATATCAACATCATTGGGCATGATATGCAGAGATATGCTGAGGGGTCAAAGCTGCTGAAACCAGAATCAGTGATTTGGGACAATTTTTACTCCTTTTCAGCGGGGGGCGGGGAGTCGCTTCTCAGGTGATAAGGCATATCGCCAAGGGGAATTGGGGTC